>JARQOD010011089.1:0-24807 GCA_033576555.1 Oophaga sylvatica
CATCCTTCCCCCGTCCTGCCCGTGCTCATTGTCCCCCCTCCATGCTTCCCCCGTCCCTGTTCCCCCCGTCCCCCTCCATCTTCCCCCGTCCACCTTTCCCTCCCCCCGCCCTGCTCCGTGCCCCGCCCTCTCACCATCAACTCACCCCTCCCGTCCATCGCGGGAACGTCCCTGCAATCCTGCGTTCTCCCTGGCTTCCTACAGCTCTCCAGCACTGAGGGGTGTGTAAACCGCTTATTAAGGCCATGAATATGGAGGCCACGCCTAGGGGGAGTGGCGTCGCGTCCATATTACATGACCTTAAGAGCGGGTATTACATCACCGCTCAGTGCGGAGAGCTGCAGGAAGCCGGGAAACGCAGGATTGCAGGGACGTTCAGCGATGGCACGGGGAGGGTGAGTATGAGTCCCACCACCGGCTCCTGCCGCGGCACCCCTCCCCCTTTTTTCTCTCCTAAGACTCGTGTATAAGCCGAGGGGGCATTTTTCAGCACGAAAAAAGGTCTGAAAATCTGGCTTAAACACGGTAAATAGGGTATTGTCTGTTTTTCCATCCAATGAAATGGAAAGAATAAAGTCATAAGCAACAAAATGACAATGCTCGAAAAACGCTGCTCACAAACCTCATGATCAGCACGGCAGTGTAATAATAGAACACACAACCGTCTCACTAATGATGACAAAACGGTTTTGATTGGGCATAACCGGTTGCCCCATCTTGGTGAACAGGGGGGAGAAAGTCATAACCAAAACGTCACATGACATCTGCGATGGGTTTCACTTAAGTTTCTGAACTCCTGTCTAGTGGGTTGGGACTCCACTATAACCTCGTGTTTTTCCAGGGGAAAGAAATGCACAATAAAGAGAAATATTGGAACGCGGAAGCTGTGATTTTTAGGCTTGGGCTCCACAGCAAATATCACAAAAGGGTCCCAGCAGGCAGATAACCTGGGTGACTTTTAGTTTTTCCTTATGAAAATCTCAAAGAACTTTCAAAAACATTGAAAAAAAAAGTACAATGTCAGAAAGCTTGAAGAAACTATGTTTTTCTTTCCAAAACCTAGGTCACCTATGACCTACATTTACTCTACACTCCCAAAATCACCCAAATTTAGCAGCAATGGCCCCCATTCACTATTAGGTCCGTTTTTTACCTTAATGACTTTGTAAGCCAAACCCAGGAGTGGGTGTAAATCCAGAAGTGGTGACGTTTCCTATTATACTTTCCTCCTGATTGCCACTCCTGACTTGGCTTACAATATTGACCAAATACTGATCGGGGTGATTGTGGCCTTAAGATTTATTAGACCTGAAAGTTTTTTTCTGCAAACAACTGAATGATTTTTAATCAGTATTTGGTCAGTTTGTCATTTTTACCCTCCATATGGGGGGTTTTCCCAAGCTTCCCTACAGTCATTGAAAAATGGCACTTGGACAGTATCTGAATGCTGTCCACTATATCATTTAGGACTCGTGCACAAAAGCGATTAGCTCAGACAGTGTCTGTGGTTTTCACAGAGCGCATCATACCTATGATATTCAATCCGACTGTCGGATCAAAATTTGCAATGCATGTTTTTTGGGTCTGTAAAGTATGTAGCATACAGCCGCACTCGCGAGGGTTGCTTCAAATATACACTGCTCAAAAAATAAAGGGAACACTTACCGTAACAAAATTATCTCCAAGTAAATCAAACTTCTGTGAAATCAAACTGTCCACTTAGGAAGCAACACTGATTGCAATCAATTTCACATGCTGTTGTGCAAATGGAATAGACAACAAATGAAATTATTGGCAATTATCAAGACACACTCAATAAAGGAGTGGTTCTGCAGGTGGGGACCACAGACCACGTCTCAGTACCAATGCTTTCTGGCTGATGTTTTGGTCACTTTTGAATATTGGTTGTGCTTTCACACTCTGGGTAGCATGAGATGGACTCTACAACCCACACAAGTGGCTCAGGTACGCAGCTCATCCAGGATGGCACATCAATGCGAGTTGAGGCAAGTAGGTTTGCTGTGTCTGTCAGTGTTGTGTCCAAGTGTCCAGAGGCTGGAGGCGCTACCGGAGACAGGCCAGTACACGAGCAGATGTGGAGGGGGCCGTAGGAGGGCAACAGCCCAGCAGCAGGACCGCTACCTGCGCCTTTGTGCAAGGAGGAACAGGAGGAGCACTGCCAGAGCCCTGCAAAATACCTCCACAAATGTGCATGTGTCTGCACAAACGGTTAGAAACCGACTCCATGAGGATGGTCTGAGTGCCCGACGTCCACAGATGGGGTTGTGCTCTCACAGCCCAACACCGTGCAGGACGCTTGGCATTTGTCACAGAGCACCAGGATTGGCAAATTTCACCACTAGCGCCCTGTACTCTTCACAGATGAAAGCAGGTTCACACTGAGCGCATGTGAGAGTCTGGAGACGCCATGGAGACGATCTGCTGCCTGCAACATCCTTATCAGCATGACCAGTTTGGCAGGGGTCAGTAATGGTGTGGGGTGGCATTTCTTTGGAGGGCCGCACAGCCCTCCATGTGCTCACCAGAGGTAGCCTGACTGCCATTAGGTACCGAGAGAGATCCTCAGACCCCTTGTGAGCCATATGCCGGTGTGGTTGGCCCTGGGTTCCTCCTAATGCAGACAATGCCAGACCTTATGTGACTGGTGTTATGATCTAGCTACAAGCACTAAGGAAAGGTGGGAATTCTGTCCCTACAATAGGACTGAGCTGGATCCCTACGATGTAACGGGGAACCTGATCCTGCGACCAGACCCGCTAAAGTCCTCAGCTAGTCTGAACGAAGACCATAGTTGCGAGGGAGGAATCCTACAAGATCTAGGGACTGGGAAAAGGTGGACACCTCCCTAACAGAAAGTGTAGCAGGGAATATAAAACAGAAAACAAATACTAAAGATCCTAAGATCAACAAAACTGACAGAGTAAGGCACCTAAGCACCTGGCTAGCTTAAGAGTAGATAATACAATGAGTCCCAGCAAAGCCAGAAGGGCGGAGCCAGACTAAATAGGGTAAAAAGGTCATGTGACCAGCAAACTGAAACAAAATCTAACAAGAGGGTTCTAACAACTGGAGTGTGTCAGCAGTTCCTGCAAGATGAAGGCATTAAAGCTATGGACTGGCCCGCCCGTTCCCCTGACCTGAATCCGATTGAGCACATCTGGGACAGCATGTCCGCTCCATCCACCAACGTCAGTTTGCACCATAAACTGTCCAGGAGTTGGTGGATGCTTTAGTCCAGGTCTGGGA
Source organism: Oophaga sylvatica (assembly GCA_033576555.1). NCBI lineage: Eukaryota > Metazoa > Chordata > Amphibia > Anura > Dendrobatidae > Oophaga > Oophaga sylvatica. The sequence goes on from JARQOD010011089.1 coordinate 3,268, forward strand.
GGAGATCCCTCAGGGAGACCATCCGCCGCCTCATCAGGCGCATGCCCAGGCGTTATAGGAGTCATACAGCACAGGGAGGTCTACAGGCACCTGGAGGCCACACACACTACTGAGCATCATTTTGACTTGTTTTATGGACATTACATTCCACTTTAATTTTGAGTGTGACTCCAAATCCAGGCCTCCATTGATTAATAATTTGATTTCCATTGATGATTTTTGTGTGATTTTGTTGTCAGCACATTCAACTTTGTACAGAACAAAGTATTCAATGAGAATATTTAATTCACTCAGATCTAGGATGTGTTATTTGAGTGTTCCCTTTATTTTTTTGAGCAGTGTATATTTGTATTATTCTGCAGAAACGTTCACCACAGTGATAAAATATAGCCAAGCGATTTCTCAACGTTTCTCAAATTCGCAAGTGTGAGTAGTAGTAGAGATAAGGTGGAGATAAGCTGGTACCTCGTATATAGTAGTAAGCTTCCGATGAGAAGGTAAGTACACAATTAATACATATGTGGTATTGGGTTGCCTGGTAGCATCATTGGGGCCTGTGTCATCAGGTCATCTGCATAACGTCCACGCAGTGTACTCTGCGTTCACTGTTGAGGGTTTATGGGTCTGTAAAAACATCGGACCGCACTTGGAAGACATCAAAGTGGGGGTCTGATTTTTCATGGACTGATTGGAAAAGGTTGAGAAACCTTTTATTTTTCCAAACTGATCCCACGCTGACAATAGTCGGATCAGAATAACTGGACCGTTTTTTCTCAGATGGAAAAAAAATGGTCGTGTGAACCTGCCCATACTCATAAATTTGTATTTTCAAGTTTGAGAAGTTACTCAAATCAAAATCATGAGTAAAAAAAACCAAAAAAAACACAACAGCATGGACATTTTAACAGCCCTATAGACTATAGTTGTGGCCATGAAAAACAATCGCTGGAACTCGTATGTGAAATACTGACGACTGAATGAGCCGGTACGTCACGTTCACACGTTCAGTATTTGTAAGGCAAAAAAAAGGAGTGGGTGATAAACACAGAAGTGGTGACGAGTATTTATTATAGTTTTCCTCTGATTGTTTCCTCTCCTGGTTTGGCTGATAAAAACTGATGTAACAAACTCACCAAATACTGAACTTGGCCTTATAGTCAGCCCTGTGAGTCTGTAGGGCCTTCAATGTTTCCTTACACATTCAGGAATATGTTCCACACCTAAATCCTGACAGATCCTGGCGACATTCAGCAGAATCAGCGATTACAGCGCCGCACTGCAACATCACATGTAATGACCGCCATGGGGCCGTGTGACCACAAACACAACGGTTACAAGAGTATCACGACCAGCAGGAGACATCGCCCCTGTAGACTTTAACTCAACGGTCATTTCACAGGCAAATCGCTGATCTAATTCTAGTTTTGCCACAGCAGATGGCAGATACATCGCACAAAATGTGTCTGTTCACCACCTGTCTAGCCCTTGCTGCGGAGCTGCACATGCCCTTGCATTGCCCTAGCCGTAGTCTACGTTTACACTTTGCATTTTGGAGCCGAAAATCTGCAGAGTGATCCAGCAAAGTATGTGAAACCTCATCTACCTGAAAACGTCTGCACGGAAACCGACCCGCTGTGTGCATTGCAGTCTGCAGCGTGCTAATACTGTGTGCAGAATCCGCCCCGATTTCACCCTTCGTCCATGTTCACACGTTCAGTATTTTCCATCAGTAGTTGTAAGCCACCTCCGCATTGTTCACCACTCCAGGTTTTGGCTTACACTGAGCGTGAGAACGCGGCCCCCGACGGTAACACAAGCTGATCTTATGTGGATTCTGCTGCAGAAAAAAAATTCTAACCAAATATTAGAGGTGAAAAAGTGACCGCAACCTGGTCCAGCTTTGGTGTCAGTGGTCCATGGCCGCCAGATCGGAGCCCCACACCTGCTACCTGCTGGGATCCCTGGGGACGCTGCTGATTAGTAGGTGTGATGTCTTCTCCGCCCAGTGGCGCACCTATAATGAGGCGAGTTGAGACTTCTGTCTCAGGCGGCGGCAGCTAGGGGGCAGCAGAGCAAAACTCAGAACACGTGGTGTGGTGCCGGCTCTCCTTAATCCCTGCTGAGTCTAACACTGTGCACTGTGCTATGTGTTCCGCAGTGAGAAGCAGTCACGCCCCCCATGCACCCCTTCCTCAACCTCCCACATTTTCACTTCACCTTCTGGCAGCCAGGAGTCAGTTGCTGTGCTGTCCTCCTCTGTGCGCACAGGACCTGTGATGAGGTCACGGAGGGGGAGGAGTCAGGGGTCACATGGTCAGGCTCCCTGTGTGCAGGTCTGCTGTCCTGGTTGTCATGGTGCTGGATGAAGGTAAGTTTATGTGTGGGATCAGGAGGGGTTTACAGTGTGGATGTAGCAGAGCCGTGTGTGTACGAGGTGTACGGAGCAGAGCCTTGTGTGTACGAGGTGTACGGAGCGGAGCCGTGTGTGTACGAGGTGTACGGAGCGGAGCCGTGTGTGTACGAGGTGTACGGAGCGGAGCCGTGTGTGTACGAAGTGTACAGAGTGGAGTCGTGTGTGTACGAGGTATACGGAGCGGAGCCGTGTGTGTACGAAGTACGGAGCGGAGCCGTGTGTGTACGAAGTGTACGGAGCGGAGCCGTGTGTGTACGGAGCGAAGCTGTGTGTGTACGAAGTGTACGGAGCGGAGCAGTGTGTGTACGGAGCGAAGCCGTGTGTGTACGGGGTGTACGGGAGCGAAGCCGTTGTGTGTACGAGGTGTACAGAGTGGAGCCGTGTGTACGAGGTGTACGGAGCGAAGCCGTGTGTGTACGAAGTGAAGCCGTGTGTGTACGAGGTGTATGGAGCGAAGCTGTGTGTGTGTGAAGTGTACGGAGCGGAGCCGTGTGTGTGCGAAGTGTACGGAGCGGAGCCGTGTGTGTACCAGGTGGATGTAGCAGTGCTGTGTGTACGGGGCGTACGAAACAGAGCCCTGTGTGTACGAAGTGTACGGAGCTGAACTGCTCAGCTCCGTACACACAGGGCTCTGTGCTTGAGCCGTGTGTGTGCGAAGCAGAGCCGTGTGTGTGCGAAGCAGAGCCATGTGTGTACGGAGTGGAGCCGCGTGTGTATGAGGTGTATGGTCCAAAGCCGCATGTGTACAAGGTTTCAAACATATTCCTATTTAAGGCTATGTGCACACGTTGCGGAATTGACGTGGAAATTTCCGCTGCAATCCCGCACCTCCCTGCTGCGGGAAATACGCATATTATAGGTATGCGTATTCCCGCCAGAAACTAGCGTTTTGCAAGCGTAATTAGCTTGCAGAATGCTAGCGTTTTCCAGGCGATCTGTAGCATCGCTTGGAAAACTGACTGACAGGTTGCTCACACGAGTCACACAGTGTTTACAAGTGTGAGCAACTTTTTACTATTGATGCTGCCTATGCCGCATCAATAGTAAAAACATCTACTGTAAAAATAATAAAAAAAATAATAAATCGTGCTATTCTCACCTTCCGGTGGCCCCCGCAGCCTTCCTGCCTCACAGCGACGCTCCCGGCCAATCCCGTTCCCAGGCGTCCTTTGCGACAATGACCCCCAGATGATGGAAGGTGAGAATATCATTATTTTTTATTTTAATTATTATTTTAACAAGGATATGGTACCCAGGGCCTGGAGGAGAGTCTCCTTTCCTCCAGACTCTGGGTACCATCCGCACATGAACCGCTTACTTTGCACATGGTGGGCATAGCCACATGCGGAAAGTAAGCGGTTCAATGCATTGCTAGATTCTGCAAAAAAGAATGAGCATGCTGCGGATTCTTCCGAGATGCGATTCCACCGTGAAAAAACACGCAGTATGTGCACAGCATTGCGTAATCCCATAGGCTATAATGAGTTGTGTGTTTCCGCCGTGAAAAAAACGCGGCAAAAATGCTAAGAATCCGCAACGTGTGCACAGGCCCTAAGGGTCTGTGCACACGTTGCGGAATCTGCTGCGGATCCGCAGCGGATTTGCCGCTGCAGATCCGCAGCAGAACTGAAAGTGATGTACAGTAGCATTATATTCAACGGAAATAAAAAACGCAGTGCACATGCTGCGGTTTTTTCCGCGCGGATTTGGTGCGGATTTAAATCCGCAGCATGTCACTTCTTTTGTGCAGTTCCGCAGCGTTTTGAGACCTGCTCCATTATAGGAATCCGCACAAAAACCGCGGCAAATCCACAGGTAAAACGCAGGTCATTTTACCTGCGGATTTAGCAAAAACTACGTGGAAAATTCCACAGCAGATTCTGCAACGTCTGCACATACCCTAAAAGTGTATGTATTTCACACGTTAGGCTAGTAAGAGTAAACCAGATTTATTTGTACTGATTTTACAATGGGGGGGCGCCGTTTTGCAGTTCGCCTCAGGCAGCAGAGAGGCTAGGTTCACCCCTGTCTCCGCCTGTTACTCACGTATAAACATCACAATGGGACTACTAATCAGACGAAACAGGGATCCCGGCAGGAGGTCCGCAGGGCTCTGGTCTGGGGGTGTCAGGGTACACCTCTACCAAATATACAAAGTGTGCTCCTCCATTATTAGCCCCATAGGGAAAACATGACAGAACTGCAGTCAGGATGATATTGACATTACTGGGATGGAGCCTGCGAGCTTGGAACAACAGGCTGCCTGTAATGGCCACTGCACAGAGGCAGGAGCGGGTCACAGACGTGCAGCGCTGTCACAAGCCGGTAACTCCCGGCCCTGCGGTGATAGAGACGTGTACAGTGTGGGCAAGACCGGTCAGCTGCTGTGTGACGTCACCTGAGCGGCGCCCGGTCAGCTGCTGTGTGACGTCACCTCAGGGGCGACCTAGTGTGTGACGTCAGTACACAGTGGCGCAGACGTGTGTCAGTGACTGGTCGCAAGAGGAGTGGGCCACATACCTGCGCACAAGGCTCCTCACACTGCACAGATGACTGCCTGCAGAGGCGGCCACGTGACCAGCTTATCTCTCTTTACTGCAGGCTGTAAAATTCAGGGCCTCGCACTAGTGTTACAGGCCGTGCAGAATGGATGTCGTGCTCTGTCTCCCTTAAAGTGTCTCCCACCCAAGGGAAAAATAAAAAGTTATCTCCTCTCCGTGTAATGGGGGATCAATTGTTTTTATTCTTAAATAACCGTTTAAAAGGAGTTTGTCGTGATTCCCCCAAAACTGAAACCATTCATTCAGGGGCCTTACCCCATAACAATCCCACCTGTGCTGTAGATTTCCCTTGTCTGTGGAGGGTCAGGGATTGAGTTCTGGCAGCTCTCATTCTCCAGAGCTGTCGGTCATAAGGCAAGTGCAGAGCATTGTGTAACTCTAGGGTGGAATGATGCACCGAGCCTCCGGTCATGGCCGCCTCAAGCCCCCTTCCACGAGCCCCCGGTCATGGCCGCCTCGAGCCCCCTGTCCACGAGCCCCCAGCCACGACCGCCCCGGGCTCGCGGTCATGGCCGCCTCGAGCCCCCTTCCACACCCTCCCCAGCCCCCGGTCATGGCCGCCTCGAGCCCCCTTCCACACCCTCCCCAGCCCCCGGTCATGGCCGCCTCGAGCCCCCTTCCACACCCCCCCCCAGCCCCGGTCATGGCCGCCTCGAGCCCCCTTCCACACCCCACAGCCCCCGGTCATGGCCGCCTCGAACCCCCTTCCACACCCTTCCCAGCCCCCGGTCATGGCCGCCTCGAGCCCCCTTCCACACCCCCCCAGTCCCCGGTCATGGCCACCTCGAGCCCCCGGCCACGACCGCCCCAAGCTCCCGGTCATGGCCGCCTCGAGTCCCCTTCCACACCCTCCCCAGCCCCCGGTCATGGCCGCCTCGAGCCCCCTTCCACACCCCTCCCAGCCCCCGGTCATGGTCGCCTCGAGCCCCTTTCCACGAGCCCCCGGCCACGACTGCCCCGAGCTCCCGGTCATGGCCGCCTCGAGTCCCCTTCCACACCCTCCCCAGCCCCCGGTCATGGCCGCCTCGAGCCCCCTTCCACACCCCCCCCAGCCCCGGTCATGGCCGCCTCGAGCCCCCTTCCACGAGCCCCCGGCCACGACCGCCCCGAGCTCCCGGTCATGGCCGCCTCGAGCCCCCTTCCACACCCCTCCCAGCCCCCGGTCATGACCGCCTCGAGCCCCCTTCCACCGCCCCCCAGCCCCTGATCATGGCTGCCTCGAGCCCCCTTCCACCCAGCCCCCGGTCATGGCCGCCTCGAGCCCCCTTCCACACCCCCTCAGACCCCGGTCATGACCGCCTCGAGCCCCCTTCCACACCCCCTCCCGAGCCTAGGCCACGGGTGCTCCAAGGACGCCTCATTTATATAGCTAATAAAATGTGCGGTTTATATATAGACACAAAATGAATTCAGTGAACTACAGCACAGGTATGATTGTTATAGGGGCTACATCCCATTTTGCGGGGGATTTGGCAACAAGCCTTGACAGGGCGAAGGAACTGTACCTGAGCGCGGTGTGAAAGCCCCCTTCTACTGCTCAGTAAAAGGAACCCACCCTTGACTCACAAGTGGCTCCCCATTATCCAACACGGCCAGCCTCCCCTATAGGTGGGGGTCAGCCTATTACTTAAGGGGGAACGTGTAGAGCTGCCTTTGAGCACATGGTGCATGTTGCAATTTTAAGAGGCACCATCAAGGAGGAGGAGGCCGAACTTTACATCGGGGATAGGATGGATCAGAATGGAGCAAAGAGGAGGAGGACACCAGATAAGGGAAAAATAGATCAGCTCTTAGATAAGGAGCCGGCTCCCGATGTTCATATAAAATAATAGCAGACTATACTGAGCCAATCTATATCTTTTTTTTTTGCAGGATACAGATATAAACTGGCCAGTGGAGGACATTTTTGGTCTCTCACTAATACATCATTTTGGACAAGTTCAGCAGTAAACATAAATGTAACAGGCGTAGAGTAAATGACAGAAATGGCCATATGGGATAGACTGCGCCACTAATTCCCCTATATAATTGTATTTGTGTCATAAAGATGTAATTTTTTGTTTTTTTAAATACTCTCATAGATGGTATTGTGTCTCAGGACTCTTTGGATCACTAAAATCCTGGAGCTGTTAGCCACTCTATACTTCACAGTAAGGAGTAAAAGTCGCTAGTAGAGGAGCTGCCTCAAGAATGATGGCAACGCCGCTGGCGAAGTCATTTTCCTCAAGTAGATTCAATTGGCTGCGCCAGCGTCTAAGAGGCACCAAGTGCACATAACCTTAAAAGTACTCTTCGAGGTTATTTATTAATCTTCCAAGGTCCAACTGCAAGGACCCACACTGATCTGCATAACGGGGCACTTTCATCCCATTTAAAATGGTGCGTCTTTGCACATGTCAAACCATAGCTTCATTCATTCCTTATGGACGGCCAAGCACTGCTCTCAGCTTCTTCCAGCAGCCTTATAAAAAATTAATGGAGTGGCAATCAGACATAAAGCACCCCTTAGGGCATAAAAATTCTGCATTCTGTGAGTCAATCCTCCACCAATCAATAAGTTTATTATTATTATTTATTTATATAGTGCCATTAATTCCATGGTGCTGTACATGAGAAGGGGTTTCATACAAAGTTCTAGATATCATTTATAGTAAACAAATTTACAATGACAGACTGGTATAGAGGGGAGAGGACCCTGTCCTTGCGGACTTACATTCTAAGTTATCACCTATTGTGTGGATATATAATAGCATGTTTTCCTTGGACAACCCCTTCAAGTGATCATTGTCATTTCAATAAACTTAGGCTCATCTGATGACTTACAAAGTTGCATACAGTTAGGTCCATAAATATTTGGACAGAGACAACATTTATCTAATTTTGGTTCTAGACATTACCACAATGAATTTGAAACAAAACAAATCAGATGCAGTTGAAGTTCAGACTTTCAGCTTTCATTTGAGGGTATCCACATTAAAATTGGATGAAGGGTTTAGGAGTTTCAGCTCCTTAACATGTGCCACCCTGTTTTTAAAGGGACCAAAAGTAATTGGACAAATGACTCCAAGGCTATTTCATGGACAGGTGTGGGCAATCCCTTTGTTATGTCATTCTCAATTAAGCAGATGAAAGGGCCGGAGTTGATTTGAGGTGTGGTGTTTGCATTTGGAAGGTTTTGCTGTGAAGGAAACATGTGGTCACAGGAGCTCTCCATGCAGGTGAAACAAGCCATCCTTAAGCTGCAAGAACAGAAAAAAAACCATCCAAGAAATTGCTACAACATTAGAAGTGGCAAAATCTACAATTTGGTACATCCTGAGAAAGAAAGAAAGCACTGGTGATGTAATGTATGTGATACAGTTCATATAGCGTCTTGTGCTTGGGTGCGATGAAAATACTTGAGATACAGGTTGAAAAAGAAAGTCTTGTATTGCTTCATACAAATTGGCAAAAATAAACACACAGGTTGCAAACACAGAAGCAGGAGACACAGCAGGCCAGAGTAATCTAAGTTCATCAATAACTCTCCACAACAGATTCAGATCTTCTTCTATGTTACCGCAAGTCCATGCAACCGTGAGGCTTTCAAGAGCAGAGTTCAGAGTCCACAAGAGCTCCAGAGTTTCTCAGTAGAAATGGCTGGAGTACAAAGTCCAAGGCTTCAGGAGTCAGAACACAGGTTCACTGCAGGCCAGATTCTGAAGCACTGATTGCTCAGGTGTGGCTGTTTAAGAAGCAAACGGAGAGAATCAGGGCGGGAACATACAAGCTGGAAAACTCCATTTTAACTGAGGGCAAGATAGCTGCAGCAAAACAGAAAGCAAAATGGCCGACGAACAAACTGAGTTTCAGAAACAGATATACAGAACCTTACATTACTCCCCCCTTAGGGGCAACCTCCGGATGACCTCAGACCAGGCTTATGTGGGTACCTCTGATGAAACTGACGGAGCAAGCGAGGAGCATTAACGTTATTGACTGGCTCCCATGAGTTGTCCTCCACTGGGTAGCCCTGCCATTTGATCAGATATTGTAACTGATTTCTATACAACCTGGAATCTAAAATCCTTTCCACCACAAATTCTTCCTGACCATCGACTAGCACTGGGTCAGGGCAAGGAGAAGAACGTCCAGGAAACGTATTGGGTGTTGCAGCCTTTAGTAGGGATACATGAAAGACAGGGTGGATTCTCATAGTTCTGGGCAATTGAAGACGACAAGCAACGGCACTTATAATCTTACTGATTTTATAGGGTCCAATGTACTTATGTCCCAACTTAGATGATGGAATCCTTAACTTAAGATTTCTGGTTGACAGCCAGACCAGGTCTCCTACCTTAAAAACTGGTGCAGGTTTACGAAATTTATCTGCTGCCTTTTTGTACCTTTCCTGAGCCGATTCCAGATTCTCCTTTAGAAGATCCATATTCTTCTGTAAAGTCGTGACTCTTTCAGCCACTGCTGGCAAAGGCGTCTCTATGGGAAATCGTGGTAGAATATTAGGATGATAACCTAAATTAGAGAAAAAAGGAGACTGTTTAGTGGAGGCACTCTGAGAGTTGTTGTAAGAGAACTCAGCCAATGGAAGTAGATCCACCCAATCATCCTGTAGGTGGCAGATAAAACAGCGGAGATACTGCTCCAGGGTTTGATTGGTTCGTTCGGTTTGTCCATTAGTCTGGGGATGAAAAGCAGAAGAAAGGTTTACTTTAATGTCCAATGCTGCACAGAAATTTTGCCAAAACCTAGAAGTGAATTGCACCCCTCGATCCGAAATAACCTCATCCGGTACTCCATGTAAACGAAACACATCTTTAATCATCAAATCTGATGTCTGTTTTGCAGTGGGTAAGCCGACACAAGGGATAAAATGAGCTGCCTTTGTTAAACGATCAACCACCACTAGAATAGTGTTCTTCCCTTGAGAGGTTGGTAATTCGACAATGAAGTCCATAGAAATGGATCCCCACGGGCGGGACGGGGTGGGAAGAGGCTGTAACAGACCAGTTGGTGAAGAGCGAGGTGTTTTGCATCTTGCACAAACCTCACACGAAGTGACATAATCCAAAACATCCTTCCTACAAGTGGGCCACCAAAAGAAACGAGAAAGAAATTCCTGTGTCTTTAGAATTCCTCTATGCCCGGCTATTTTGGAATCATGAATGAGTTGCAATACTCTCAATCTGACTGTTTCAGGTATATACAGACGTTGTCCCAGAATCCACACACCATTCTTAAAGACAAGACTTACGTCCCTTGGGGGTTGAGCCAAAAAAGAATCCGCATGGTATGCTTCCTTGATGTCTTTAATTAGGTCTTGATGATGAATCACTCCTAGGAATCTAGAGTCAGGAAGAATAGTCTTAGGAGGAGTAATTGGACGTGTCTCTGCTGAGTAAATCCTAGAGAGTGCATCAGCCTTTCCATTGCGCGATCCTGGTCTATAAGAAATAATAAAATTAAATTGGTTTAAGAAAAGATTCCAGCGAGCCTGGCGAGGAGTCAGGCACTTAGCCGACCTGATAAACTCAAGATTACGATGATCTGTCAGAACAACTATTTGCTGTGCAGCTCCTTGCAGAAGGTGTCTCCATTCTTTGAAGGCGGCAATAATGGCCAACAACTCTCTATTGCCCACATCGTAGTTCTTCTCAGCCGAAGACAACTGCTGGAAAAGAAGGCACAGGGATGCAAGACATTCTTCTCACCTGTTCTCTGAGAGAGTATAGCTCCCACGGCACAGTCTGAAGCATCCACCTCTATTATGAAGGCAAGCTCTGGGTTGGGATGTACTAGAATAGGTGCAGTGGTAAATTTATCTTTTAGACGGGAAAATGCTTCCTGGGCTTGGGGAGTCCAGGAGAACTTAGACTCTTTCCGGGTAAGTTGGGTGATAGGTGACACTACCTCAGAGAAATTTCTAATGAAACGTCTATAGAAGTTTGCAAACCCGATGAAGCGCTGTACCTCCTTCACATTTCTAGGACTTGGCCAATCATTGATGGCTTGGGTTTTACTTCCATCCATACTAATTCCTTGTGTAGACAGTACATACCCAGAAATTGAATTTCGGTCTTATGGAATTCACACTTTTCAAGCTTGATGTAAAGATGATTTTGTCTTAGACGTTCCAAGACCATTCTCACATGTCCATGATGTTCCTCTGTGGAGTTAGAAAAAATTAAAATATCATCCAAATAAATTACCACGAATGTATCTAGGAGATCCCTGAAGATGTCATTCACCAAGTGTTGGAAAGTGGCTGGGGCGGTACTCAGACCAAAAGGCATAACCAGATATTCAAAGTGTCCATAGCGTGACCTGAATGCAGTCTTCCATTCATCCCCAGGTCTAATACGGACTAAGTTATAGGCCCCACGAAGATCTAGTTTAGAAAAAATTTTAGCATGTCGCACTCTCTCCAATAACTCAGGGATTAAAGGCAATGGATAACGGTTTCTAATAGTAACCTTATTAAGTTCCCTATAGTCTACGCATGGTCTCAGGGATCCATCTTTCTTCTTTACAAAGAATATGGGTGCCCCTGCAGGAGATGAAGAGGGGCGTATGAAGCCCTTGGCTAGATTTTCGTCTATGTACTCTTTTAAAGCCTTCAGCTCGGGCCCCGCCAGGGGGTAGATCTTACCAAAAGGTATCTCTGCTCCAGGCAATAATTCAATTGGACAATCATATGGACGGTGAGGAGGAAGCTGGTCAGCGTTCTTCTTATCACATAAATCCACATAGTCCTGGTATACAGCTGGTAATTCAGGGACTGACATGGTTCCTTTAGGAACAGAGCAAGCTGAAATTTTTTGACTCATCTGTTTCTCTGGGAAGTGTAATTCCTTGGTCTCCCAGTTAATGGTAGGATTCTGAGCCTGCAGCCATGGTAGCCCTAGAATAATGGGAAAGTGAGGAGAAGAGATAAGCATAAAGGACAGTTTCTCTTGATGATCTTTACCATAAGAACCTTTAAAGGCTCTGTTTCCTGATCCACTGGTCCAGAGGTCAGCAGGGAGCCATCCACAGTTTCCATCTGTACGGGAGCAGCCTTCTTCACTGAACGTATTCCCTGTTTTAGAGCAAAGGAGACATCCATAAAATTTCCACTTGCACCTGAGTCGATCATGGCAGAGCTAGACACCCAGGCTGAGTCAACCCAGAGTTTGATGGAAAGAAAACAGTGAGAATTGTTTTTCTTACAACTCAGCTGGGACACCGCTGAGGAAACTTGAAAGATGGCAGCATTTACACAGTCAACGTCCTCAGAGGTAACGGAGTTTAAGTCCGAGAAATCAAGATCTGTTGCGGCAGCTATCTCTGGAGCCTGAGGCTCGGACCTGACAGATCCCCTCTCGCAACACTCACAATGAATGAGTGCTGCAGTAGTCTTGCGAGAACGGCTGGGACAGTTAATAATAAAGTGCCCTGACTTACCACAGTAAAAACATAGATTCTCCTTAAAACGATGTTCCTTGCGTGCATCACTAACCCGTCGTAGTAAAGAGTCTACCTGCATGGGTTCAGGTTCAGGTTCCCGTGTAATCCTATTCAAAGGTTCCTTAGCTGGAGAGGAAGGTAGGAAAAGGTTAGTACGATTGCTTTCGAACCATCTCTCTTGCCTGCGTTCAGTTAAACGAGTATCAATACGGATGCAGTAGTTAATAAAGTCACCTAACGCAGTGGGAGGGTCGGCACGAGCAAGTTCATCCTTAATTAGTGGGGATAACCCCTTTCGAAAAATAGATTTTTTGGCGGAATTGTCCCAGGTGGTATCAAGGGCCCATCTCCTGAAATCCAAGGCATATTCAGCTACTGAGTGCTTACCTTGGCGCAAAGCTAACATGGCTGCTTCAGCTGTTGCACCTCGATTGGGGTCATCAAACACCTGCCCCATGGCTGAAATAAAGTCATCAAGGTGATTCAAACAATCATCCTCAGTCTCAATCAGAGGGTTTGCCCATATCAAAGCCTTGTTGGTAAGCAACATAATTATAGTAAGCACCTTAGATCGTTCAGTAGGAAATTGTGAAGCATGTGCAGAAAAAAAAAATTACATTGATTAACAAATCCCCTGAATTTTTCACGTTCACCACCAAAACGAAAAGGGGGCAACTTGGGAATCCCAGAACTCGGGGCCATGGCAGGAGCCTGGACTTGCCCCTCCAGAACCTCAATCCTGGCTCGCAAATCCTGAGTAGTCTGTCCAACCACTTGCAAATTGTGATTATTTAGGTCCTGAAGATTTGTAAGACGGGTCTTTATATTCTGCAATTCTGCAAGGATATTATCAGTCACTCCACAAAGTTCCTTTATGCGGGCCTCCATTTTCCAGATCTTTTAAGACAGGATACTGGAAGAAGAGGAGAGAAAAAAAACAATAGTGTTCACCTGTGGCAACACTGAAGAAGAAAAAAACTTTAAGGGAACTGCTCACCTGGAATGGTTGTGAGAAGTCACAACCACTGTTATCACAGAAAGTACAACCGGACATCCGATATCCACAGTACAGCAGACAAGCCTTTCCAGACCCAGCAGACACTAACGTTTGGCTTCAGAATCTTGTAATGTATGTGATACAGTTCATATAGCGTCTTGTGCTTGGGTGCGATGAAAATACTTGAGACACAGGTTGAAAAAGAAAGTCTTGTATTGCTTCATACAAATTGGCAAAAATAAACACACAGGTTGCAAACACAGAAGCAGGAGACACAGCAGGCCAGAGTAATCTAAGTTCATCAATAACTCTCCACAACAGATTCAGATCTTCTTCTATGTTACCGCAAGTCCATGCAACCGTGAGGCTTTCAAGAGCAGAGTTCAGAGTCCACAAGAGCTCCAGAGTTTCTCAGTAGAAATGGCTGGAGTACAAAGTCCAAGGCTTCAGGAGTCAGAACACAGGTTCACTGCAGGCCAGATTCTGAAGCACTGATTGCTCAGGTGTGGCTGTTTAAGAAGCAAACGGAGAGAATCAGGGCGGGAACATACAAGCTGGAAAACTCCATTTTAACTGAGGGCAAGATAGCTGCAGCAAAACAGAAAGCAAAATGGCCGACGAACAAACTGAGTTTCAGAAACAGATATACAGAACCTTACAGGTGAACTCATCAATCCAAAAAGACCTGGGAGCCCACGGAAGACAACAGTGGTGGATGATCGCCGCATACTGTCTTTGGTGAAGAAGAACCCGTTCACAACATCAACTGAAGTCCAGAACACTCTCAGTGAAGTAGGTGTATCTGTCTCTAAGTCAACAGTAAAGAGAAGACTCCATGAAAGTAAATACAAAGGGTTCACATCTAGATGCAAACCATTCATCAATTCCAAAAATAGACAGGCCAGAGTTAAATTTGCTGAAAAACACCTCCAGAAGCCAGCTCAGTTCTGGAAAAGTATTCTATGGACAGATGAGACAAAGATCAACCTGTACCAGAATGATGGGAAGCCAAAAGTTTGGAGAAGAAAGGGAACGGCAATGATCCAAGGCACACCACATCCTCTGTAAAACATGGTGGAGGCAACGTGATGGCATGGGCATGCATGGCTTTCAATGGCACTGGGTCACTTGTGTTTATTGATGACATAACAGCAGACAAGAGTAGCCGGATGAATTCTGAAGTGTACCGGGATATACTTTCAGCCCAGATTCAGCCAAATGCTGCAAACTTGATTGGACGGCGCTTCATAGTACAGATGGATAATGACCCCAAGCATACAGCCAAAGCTACACAGGAGTTCATGAGTGCAAAAAAGTGGAACATTCTTCAATGGCCAAGTCAATCACCAGATCTTAACCCAATTGAGCATGCATTTCACTTGCTCAAATCCAGACTTAAGAGGGAAAGACCCACAAACAAGCAAGACCTGAAGGCTGCGGCTGTAAAGGCCTGGCAAAGCATTAAGAAGGAGGAAACCCAGCGTTTGGTGATGTCCATGGGTTCCAGACTTAAGGCAGTGATTGCCTCCAAAGGATTCGCCACAAAATATTGAAAATAAAAATATTTTGTTTGGGTTATGTTTATTTGTCCAATTACTTTTGACCTCCTAAAATGTGGAGTGTTTGTAAAGAAATGTGTACAATTCCTACATTTTCTAACACATATTTTTGTTCAACCCTTCAAATTAAACGTTACAATCTGCACTTGAATTCTGTTGTAGAGGTTTCATTTCAAATCCAATGTGGTGGCATGCAGAGCCCAACTCGCGAAAATTGTGTCACTGTCCAAATATTTCTGGCCCTGACTGTAGTATTTATTCCCCCAAACACTGTAAAATGCTGCCCACTAGGTGATTTCAATCTTTCTAATTTGCTGTCCTCTGCCTGTTGTCCATGCTCTCTGTGGGGTCTTTACTCAGATCTGGTCTCTTGGTTTGTTTACTTGGTTCTGGACTCTCGACTCCTATACTCGAATCTGGTCTCTTGACTCCTTTACTCGTATCTGGTCTCTCGACTCCTTTACTCGGATCTGGTCTCTCGACTCCTATACTCGAATCTGGTCTCTTGACTCCTTTACTCGTATCTGGTCTCTCGACTCCTTTACTCGGATCTGATCTCTCGACTCCTTTACTTGGAACTGGTCTCTCGACTACTTGGATCTGGTCTTTCGACTTCTTTACTCGTATCTGGTCTCTCGACTCCTTTACTCGGATCTGATCTCTCGACTCCTTTACTTGGATCTGGTCTCTCGACTCCTTTACTTGGATCTGATCTCTCGACTCCTTTACTCGTATCTGGTCTCTCGACTCCTTTACTCGGATCTGGTCTCTCGACTCCTATACTCGAATCTGGTCTCTTGACTCCTTTACTTGTATCTGGTCTCTCGACTCCTTTACTCGGATGTGATCTCTCGACTCCTTTACTCAGATCTGGTCTCTTGACTCCTATACTCGAATCTGGTCTCTTGACTCCTTTACTCCTATCTAGTCTCTCGACTCATTTACTCGGATCTAGTCTCTCGACTCATTTACTCGGATCTAGTCTCTCGACTCATTTACTCGGATCTAGTCTCTCGACTCATTTACTCAGATAGGGTCTGTCGACTCATTTACTTGGTGAACTAGGGTGGATGGCAGTTGGCCCCCCAAAGGACTGGAGGCAGAGATTTGCGGACTGGGCAAGTCCAGACAGGCTCAGCTGGAACAGTAGCTGGCACAACTGACATATGGACTGGTACTGGCAGACACAACAGGTATCTTGATAGGCAAGCACCGGCGGGCATGGCTGATGGACAGGCAGGCAGACATAGCTGATTGACCGGTAGGTGGGCATGGCTGAAACAGAATACACGTACTGGGACCTGAGAACTAGCAAGCGTGTTAGAAATACAAACAACGTTGCTCAGTCACCTCTATGTTGGAGGAGGTGCCTGAAATAGTAGGAGTCCTCCAGCTATTGGCTGGGAACATTTTAGGGAAATGCGCATGGCCCCTTTAAGAAGAAGCGTGCGCAAGCCACAAGCACAGTGCCAAGGGATCTGCACACAGTGCACACACCCGGGCAGCTGCGGAGCCAGAAGGAGAATACAGCAAGATGGGAACCGCGGTGGTGAGTAAGCTGGCGTCTCTGCCGGTGGAAGGAGGCAGAAGGCAGAGATTCTGGCGCTACAGTACCCCCTTTGATGCCCCTTTTTTTCAAGCCAGCAAGAAATCTCTCCAGGAAGAAAGGGGCATGGATGGGCTCCCAGGATCTCTCATTAGGACCAAAACCATTCCAATCCACAAGAAAAAAGGTTTTTCCTCTTACCCTCTTGGTGTCCAGAATCCAACTGAGCGACTTTAATTATTTTGGATGGCTCAATAATGTCTTGAGGCTCTTCCTCTTGATCAGAGACAGGAACGATCTTGAGTAGAGTTGAGCGATACTTTCCGATATCCTAAAGTATCGGAATCGGAATGGTATCGCCGATATCACTAAAATATCGGCGATACCCGATACCGATACCGGAAGTCCCATGTAAGTCTATGGGAACAAAATATCGAAATTAAAAAAAACCCATTCTTGCCTTGTTGGTTAATTGTACATGAAGGAAAACAAGAAAGAGTAATGTAGAATGTATTGGGGGAGGTTGAGGAGACATTAAAGGCATAGATGTTTGACCCAATCTAATGGAATAGCATTAATTTTTTATTTTTAGGAAATACGTTCGGATTGACGAACAAATTGACAATGTTGTTAACCTTTTTTCTATTTTGTCAAATATGTCTGTTTCACAACTTCCATGGTCTTCACCTTTTTAACTTTTCACACACTTTCTCCTTCATAATTTTCAGCAGCATCATCTTTCTCATCAAATTATTCTTCATCTTCACCTTCTTAATCTTCTAAAACTTCTTGCTATTCATCTTTTTGTTAACATTACTTATATTGTTCTTATTAAACAGTTATTATTCTTCATATTCTACTTCTTCATCTTCTTCCTATTCATCCTTTTCATCATATTCTTATTTGTGACAGACATTCCTGTACTTGTAATCTGTAAAACTCTGAATTTTCATCCTTCCGTTCTTGCTGTCACGAAAGATTTTAATTACAACAGTATTTGTCCGCGTTCAGTTTAGCCTGCAGCAGCATCAGGCATTTTCCAGGGGCACCACGAGGAGGAACGGACTCACCCCCATACACTGCTTAGTCTTCTTCTGCTTAGAATTTAGAGCATATATTTTGCTCTTCATTTTGGTCTTATACTTAATGTTCTTCTGCTTTTTGATCTTCTGCTTATTGTTCTTCTGTCTCTTGTTCTGTATCTTGTAGTTTGTCTTAACCTTCTTTGTCCTGTTGGTGATGGTACAAAAGCCAATGGAAGTAACGAGGACCAGCTGACTGTGCTGGAACCCGGAGGGTCAGCAGAAGGAAAAGAGCCAATGGCACAACCGAGGACCAGCTGACGTTACTGGGACAGGGTTACTAAGCAGGAGGTACCTGTGCTCCAAAGCACTACCAAGGACCAGCAGACGTTGCTGGAACTCGGATACCGACATGGAGGCACCTAGGCCAAAGGCACTGCGGAGAACCAGCTGACGGTACTGGAACCCGGATGGGTAGCAGAAGGTACAAGAGCCAATGAAAGTAACGAGGACCAGCTGACTGTGCTGGAACCCGGAGGGTCAGCAGAAGGAAAAGAGCCAATGGCACAACCGAGGACCAGCTGACGTTACTGGGACAGGGTTACTAAGCAGGAGGTACCTGTGCTCCAAAGCACTACCAAGGACCAGCAGACGTTGCTGGAACTCGGATACCGACATGGAGGCACCTAGGCCAAAGGTACTGCGGAGAACCAGCTGACGGTACTGGAACCCGGATGGGTAGCAGAAGGTACCCATGGAAATTAAAGTTGAGGCAGCAGGACTTTTTGCCGTTCACACAGCAGGGGAACAGCTGACATTACTGAACCCCAGTAACACAGGAGCAAGTGTAGACTGTGCTAACAGCACTTCCGAGAAACAACTGGCGGTGTTGTAACCCAGGGATGAGAAGAGAACAGGGTGGAGGCAGCAGGACTTTTTGCCGTTCACACAGCAGGGGAACAGCTGACATTACTGAACCCCAGTAACACAGGAGCAAGTGTAGACTGTGCTAACAGCACTTCCGAGAAACAACTGGCGGTGTTGTAACCCAGGGATGAGAAGAGAACAGGGTGGAGGCAGCAGGACTTTTTGCCGTTCACACAGCAGGGGAACAGCTGACATTACTGAACCCCAGTAACACAGGAGCAAGTGTAGACTGTGCTAACAGCACTTCCGAGAAACAACTGGCGGTGTTGTAACCCAGGGATGAGAAGAGAACATGGTGGAGGCAGCAGGACTTTTTGCCGTTCACACAGCAGGGGAACAGCTGACCCTTACTGAACCCCAGTAACACAGGAGCAAGTTAAAACTGTGCTAACAGCACTTCCGAGAAACAACTGGCGGTGTTGTAACCCAGGGATGAGAAGAGAACAGGGGTGAGAAGAGAACATGGTGGAGGCAGCAGGACTGTTGCCGTTCACAAGCAGGGGAACAGCTGACATTACTGAACCCCCAGTAACACAGGAGCAAGTGTAGACTGTGCTAACAGCACTTCCGAGAAACAACTGGCGGTGTTGTAACCCGGGATGAAAGAGAAAATGGTGGAGGCAGCAGGACTTTTGCCGTTTACAAAAGCAGGGAACAGCTGACATTACTGACCCCATTAACACGGAGCAAGTGTAAAACTGTGCTAAACAGCACTTCCCAGAAACAACTGGCGGTGTTGTAACCCAGGGATGAGAAGAGAACAGGGATGAGAAGAGAACATGGTGGGGGCAGCAGGACTTTTGCCGTTCACACAGCAGGGGGGAAAAGCTGACATTACTGAACCCCAGTAACACAGGAGCAAGTGTAGACTGTGCTAACAGCACTTCCGAGAAACAACTGCGGTGTTGTAACCCGGGATGAGAAGAGAACAGGGTGGAGGCAGCAGGACTTTTTGCCGTTCACACAGCAGGGAACAGCTGACATTACTGAACCCCAGTAACACAGGGGCAAGTGTAGACCCGTGCTAACAGCACTTCCGAGAAACAACTGGCGGTGTTGAACCAGGGAGAAAAGAGAACATGGGGGAGGCACAGGATTTTTGCCGTTCACACGCGGGGGAACAGCTGACATTACGAACCCCATAAACGGGAAAAGGTGACTGTGCTAACACATTTCCCGAAAAAAAACTGGCGGTGTTGTAACCCAGGGGGGAAAGAAACTGGTGGAGGCAGCGGGACTTTTGCCGTTCACACAGCGGGGGGAAAGTGACATTATGAACCCCGAAAACACGGGAGCAAGTGTAGATGTGCAAACAGCATTTCCGGAAACAATGGCGGTGTTTTTACCCGGGGTGAGAAGGAAAGGGTGGGGGCAGCGGACTTTTTCCGTTCCACGCAGGGAACAGCTGACTTCTGAACCCAGTAACACGGGAGCAAGTGTAGACTGTGCAAACGCACTTCCGAGAAACAAGGCGGTTTTTTGAACCCCGGGGAGAGAAGAGAACAGGGTGGGGGCCAGGTTTTTTCCCCTTTCACACGCAGGGGACACCCTAAATTTACTGAACCCCAAAACCCCAGGACAAGTGTAGACTGTCTAACGCATTTCCCCAAGCAACAACGGGGGTGTTGGAGCCCGGGTCAAGGGGGATGTTTAAATATAATCAAGTATTTTCCTTTTTCTGTAAATTAAAAAATGTCTATACTCCAAAAAAGAAAATAAAACCTTTTATCCCAAAAAGAGATGTTTTTTCTTAAAAAAATATATAAAAATTTAAAAATTGACAAACAAAACGCATACAAAACATGTGAAAAGAAATGCAAACCCAATAAAAATGGGTTTAAATAATCTGCTATACGGTTTTAAATAAAAGTGAAAGTACTTTCAGAACCCTTTAAGGGATAAAAAACAAAAGTACACCATTTCTTTGTAATAATACAAAAAATTTTTAAAAAATCAAAAATTTTTCCATCAGAAAATACTGAAAATTGGGCAATCATTTATATTAACAAAAAAAAACCTTTTTAAAAAGTGCATATTTGAAA
This sequence comes from Oophaga sylvatica, assembly GCA_033576555.1. NCBI lineage: Eukaryota > Metazoa > Chordata > Amphibia > Anura > Dendrobatidae > Oophaga > Oophaga sylvatica. Next base: position 23,778 of record JARQOD010011089.1, read on the forward strand.
CACAAATTATCCCTGATGGGACTTGCAGCATGAAAACGGATAGAAAGGTTTAAGATGACACGATAGCCCAGTGGTAAGGGCGATGAAATACTGTACCTCAATAAAGGGGTTACTATTTTACATTTTTTTTTTATATAGCTTTAAAAAAGGGGTTTACGTGCTTATCTTGGCCTTTGTTGACGCACAATGGTTCCTGCTTGACGCGTTGGTATTGGAGCTTCTGTGCGTCTTTTGACGAAAAAAACAACACGGTCGATCGTTCATCATCGCAAGCGTACCGACAAAACAAAGGCGTTGCATGATGCTTATCATAAACATGCATTGAGAAACATACACGCATGTCCCTTTTACTAACAATACAAGAAAAATGGTTTTTGAGGGGTTTACACCTGTTTTTTAAGGGGACATATTTAGACATTTTAAGGTGCGCTATTCAGCGTAAAAGTATATTCACCTATTCTATCAGTTTGTCGTTTTTTCAGCCCCACTTACGGTTATAGTTTTTCTTTTTTGGGCTTTTCACTTTGACTTTCCCGGTTAAAAAAGATTTTTGTTAGCGTTTTCATGTTTTTGAAGGACCTTTTTGATTGGCGGGTTAAATTTTTAATCAATATATTTTTTAAAATACACAAATTAAGTAAGTTGAAGAGGAACCAACATCTTGTTTTACAAATTAAGGGGAAAACACGTCCCCCTTTAAACAACTTGAATTATATTTACTTGTATGTTTTTTTTTCCAAAACAAGAAACTGAAGTATAACCCCTTTGCACTGCAGCATTTTCAAAGTTCAAACCCCCATTTTTCATTCCAACATTTCTATTTTATCTCATGAGTGGTTGGATTTGTCTAAGCTTGGGTGACAAGGTTGGGCCTCAGTATCCTATAGATAAGTAGGCTTTTTTTTTTGATTTTTTTTGACTGTGCTTTTCTGTAATAATTGTCACATTATTTTGTTACAGATTTGTGACAAAGACAAATCATTTTTTGGTTTGAAAGTTGACGTTTCAAAAGTTTTCAGTTAGAAAACAT
>JARQOD010011090.1:0-24806 GCA_033576555.1 Oophaga sylvatica
AAAATTACAAGCAGGATCATTTATACACCCTTGAAGGCAACAACTGGTCAGCCTTATTAAAATATTAACCCCTTAACGACCGCAAATACGCCTTTTAACGGTGGCAGCTCAGGGTACTTAAACCACAGCGCCGTTAGAATAAGGGTATAGCACCCCAAGTTGGGGGTAGCCGAGACCGCAGAGAACATGATTCGGGTTGTTTTTTTTACTGACCCCGGTGTTGCGTTCACCGTTATTAACAGTATAGCGGTGACTGCAAAAACAAAATAAGTCTGATTTCCCTTTAATTTTTCTCTCCTCAGATGTGATTGCACCCGGCAACAATAGGAAATTTTTCCTATTGGTTCATTTTGATCTCTGTGATAGACCCTATCACAGTGATCAAAATAAAAAAAATAGTAACTCAAACCCCCCTTTTACCCTTTATCACCCCCTTAGCTAAAATTAATGAAAAAAAATATATATTTATTTCCATTGTCCCATTAACCCCTTTATTCCATCAGACGTACTATTCCGTCCATGTGACCCTGGACCTAATTCCCATGGACGGAATAGTACGTCATGGGCGTTCAGCTGCGCTCCCGGGGGAAGCGCAGCTGGTCGCGGCCAGGTGTCAGCTGTTTATCACAGCTGACACCCAGCACTATGTGTCAGGAGCGGTCACAGACCGCTCCCGGCATATTAACCCCTGGCACACCGCGATCAAACATGATCGCGGTGTACCGGGGGCACAGGGGAGGATCGCGCAGGGAGGGGGCTCCCTGCACGCTCCCCTAAGACCCTCAGAGCAGCGCGATGTGTCGCGCTGTTCCGATGGTCCGTCCTACCTCCAGGTCCCCGGATCCAAGATGGCGCCGGGGTCCTGCAGGGAGGCGGCTTCCTCAGTGCCTGCTGAGAGCAGGCACTGAGAAGCCTGCTGCAGTGCCAGAGCGATCGCTGGTGTGACAGAGTGCTGTGCACACTGTCACACCAGGATCTGCTAAAATACAGTGATGTCCCACCCTGGGACAAAGTAAAAAAGTAAAAAAAATAAAAATAAAAAGTGGTAAAAAAAAATCATAAAAAAAAAAAAAAATATTCCCCAATAAATTCATTTCTTCCTGTAAAAAAAAAACAAAACAATAAAAGTACACATATTTGGTATCGCCGCGTCCGTAACGACCCCCCCCTATAAAACTGTCCCACTAGTTAACCCCTTTAGTGAACCACTTAAAAAAAAAAAAAAAACTAAGTAAAAAATCAATGCTTTATCATCATACTGCCGAACAAAAAGTGGAATAACACGCCATCAAAAAGACCGATATAAATAAACATGGTACCGCTGAAAACGTCATCTTGTTTTGCAAAAAGCGAACCATCATACAGCATCATCAGCGAAAAAATAAAAAAGTTATAGCTCGCATAATAAAGCGATGCAAAAATAATAATTTTTTATATAAAATTGTTTTTATTCTATAAAAGTGCCAAAACATAAAAAAATGAAATAAATGAGGTATCACTGTAATCGTACTGACCCGAAGAATAAAACTGCTTTATCAATTTTTCCACACGCGGAACGGTATAAATGCCTCCCCAAAAGAAATTCATGAATTGCTGATTTTTGTTCATTCTAACCTCCCAAAAATCGAAATAAAAAGTGATCAAAAAATGTCACGTGGTCATAAATGGTACCAATAAAAACGTCACTCGTCCCGCAAAAAAATAAGACCTCACATGACTCTGTGGGCCAAAATATGCAAAAATTATAGCTCTCAAAATGTGGCGATGCAAAAAACTACTTTTTGCAATAAAAAGCGTCTTTTAGCGTGACAGCTACCAATCACAAAAACCCGCTATAAATAGCAAATCAAACCCCCCTTTATCACCCCCTTAGTTAGGGAAAAATAATAAAATTAAAAAAAAGTATTTATTTCTATTTTCCCATTAGGGTTAGGGTTGCGTCTAAAGTTAGGGTTAGGGTTGGCGCTAACGTTAGGATTAGGGTTAGGGTTGGGATTAGGGTTAGGGGTGTGTTAGGGTTAGGTTTGTGGTTAGGGTTGGGACTAGGGTTAGGGGTGTGTTGGGGTTAGGGTTGGAGTTAGAATTGGGGGGTTTCTGCTGTTTAGGCACATCAGGGGCTCTCCAAATGTGACATGGCGTCTGATCTCAATTCCAGCCAATTCTGCGTTGAAAAAGTCAAACGGTGCTCCTTCACTTCTGAGCTCTGCCATGCGCCCAAACAGTAGTTTACCCCCGCATATGGGGTATCAGCGTACTCTGGACCACAAGAGGTATTGTGCAATTTGTCCTATTTCTTCTGTTACCCTTGGGAAAATAAAAAACTGGGGGTGACAAAATCATTTTTGTAAAAAAAAAATGATTTTTTTGTTTTTAACGGCTGTATGTTATAAATTTTCTGTGAATCACTTGGGGCTTCATAGCGCTCACCACACTTCTAGATAAGTTCCTTGTGGGGTCTATTTTCCAAAATGGGGTCACTTGTGTGGGGTTTCCACTGTTTAGGCGCATCAGGGGCTCTCCAAATGCGACATGACGCCATAGACCATTCCATCAAAGTCTGCAATCCAAAACGTCACTACTTCCCTTCCGAGCCCCGACGTGCGCCCATACAGTAGTTTACTCCCACATATTGGGTATCAGCGTACTCAGGACAAATTGGACAACAACTTTTGCGGTCCAATTTCTCCTGTTACCTTGTGAAAATAAAATATTTGGGGCAAAAAAATCATTTTTGTAAAAAAAAAAAAAGATTTTTTTATTTTACGGCTGTACGTTATAAACTTCTGTGAAGCACTTTGGGGTTCAAAGTACTCACCACACATCTAGATAAGTTCCTTGAGGGGTCTAGTTTCCAAAATGGTGTCATTTGTGGGGGATTTCCACTGTTTAGGCACATCAGGAGCTCTCCAAACACTGACATGGCATCCAGCCAATTCTGCGTTGAAAAAGTCAAACGGCGCTCCTTCCCTTCCAAACTCTGCCATGCACCCAAACAGTGGTTTACCCCCACATTTGGGGTATCAGCGTACTCAGGACAAATTGCACAATAACTTTTGGAGTCTTGTTACCCTTGGAAAATAAAAATTGGGGTGAAAAGATCAATTTTGTGGAAAAAATATGATTTTTTAATTTTACGTCTCTACGTTATAAACTTGTGTGAAGCACTTGGGGGTTAAAATTGCTCATCAAAGATCTAGATAAGTTCCTTAGGGGGTCTAGTTTCCCAAATGGGGTCACTTGTGGGGGTTTCCACTGTTTAGGCACATCAGGGACTCTCCAAATGCAACATGGCATCCAATCTCAATTCCAGCCAATTTTGGTTGGAAAAAGTCAAATGGTGCTCCTTCCATTCCGAGCTCTGCCATGCGCCCAAACAGTGGTTCCCCCCACATATGGGGTATCAGCGTACTCAGGACAAATTGTACAACAACTTTTGAGGTCCAATTTCTCCTGTTACCCTTGGGAAAATAAAAATTAGTGACTAAGAAATAATTTTTGTGGGAAAAAAATAGGATTTTTTATTTTCATGCCCGGGCATTATAAACTTGTGTGAAGCACTTGGGGGTTCAAAGTGCTCACCACACATCTATATAAGTTCCTTAGGGGGTCTAGCTTCCAAAATGGGGTCACTTGTGGGGGGTTTCCACTGTTTAGGCTCATCTGGGGCACTACAAACGGAACATGACCCCCATCAATGTTTGCATTCCAAAACGTTACTGCTTCCTTTCCAAGCCCTGCCGTGCGCCCAAACAGTTTACCCCCAACATATGGGGTATCAGCGTACTCAGGACAAATTGGACAAAAACTTTTGGGGTCCAATTTCCTTGGGAAAAATCAAAAATTTGGGACTAAAAAATCATTTTTGTGGAAAATTGTTTTTTTTTTTTTCACACCCAGGCATTATAAACTTTTGTGAAACACTTTGGGTTTCAAAGTGCTCACAGCAGATCTAGATAAGTTCCTTAGGGGGTCTAGTTTCCAAAATGGTGTCACTTGTGGGGGGTTTCCACTGTTTAGGCACATCAGGGGCTCTCCAAACACGACATGGTGTCCAATCTCAACTGCAGCCAATTTTAGTTTGAAAAAGTCAAACGGCGCTCCTTCCCTTACGAGCTCTGCCGTGTGCCAAACAGTGGTTCCCCCACAAATAGGGTATTGGCGTACTCAGGAGAAATTTCACAACAACTTTATCTGCCCATTTTCTCCTTTTACCCTTGTGAAAATAAAAAAAAGTTTGTAAAAGTTCATTTTTGTGGCTAAAAAGTTAAACATTAATTTTTTCCTTCCACGTTGCTTCAGCTCCTGTGAAGCACCTGAAGGGTGATTAAACTTCTTGAATGTGGTTTTGAGTACCTTGAGGGGTGCAGTTTTTAGAATGGTGTCACTTTTGGGTATTTTCTGCTATATAGACCCGTCAAAGTGACTTCAAATGTGAGGTGGTCCCTAAAAAAAATGGCTTTGTAAATTTTGTTGTAAAAATGAGAAATCACTGGTCAACTTTTAACCCTTATAATTTCCTAACCAAAAAAAATTTTGGTTCCAAAATTGTGCTGATGTAAAGTAGACATGTGGGAAATGTTATTTCTTAACTATTTTGTGTGACATATTTCTCTGTTTTAAGGGAAAAAAAATTCAAAGTTTGAAAATTGCAAAATTTTCAAAATTTTCGCCATATTTGCGTTTTTTTCAAAAATAAACGCAAGGTATATCGAAGAAATTTTACCATTAACGTGAAGTACAATATGTCCGAGAAAACATTCTCAGAATCGCGAAGATCCGTTGAAGCGATTCCAGATTTATAAGCTCATAAAGAGACAGTGGTCAGAATTGTAAAAATTGGCCCGGTCATTAACGTGCAAACCACCCTTGGGGGTGAAGGGGTTAAGGTTAGAGTAGGGTAAAGTGAGTTGGGCTAAAGTTAAGGTTAAGGTTGGGGCTAAAGTTAGGGTTAGCATTGGGGCTAAAGTTAGGGTGGGGGCTAAAGTAAGGGTTGGGGCTAAAGTTAGGGTTGCAGCTAAAGTTAGGGTTAGGGTTGGGGCTAAAGTTAGGGTTGGGGCTAAAGTTAGGGTTAGCATTGGGGCTAGGTTCAAGTAGGGGCTGCAGTTGGGGTTTGGGTTTTGATTACGGTTAGGGTTGGGATTAAGGTTAGGGGTTTGTTAGGGTTAGGTTTGTGGTTAGGGTTGGGATTAGGGTTAGGGGTGTGTTGGGGTTAGGATTGTGGTTAGGGTTATTGTTAGGGTTGGGATTAGAGTTAGGGGTGTCGTGAGGTTAGGGTTGGAGTTAGAATTGGTGGTTTCCACTGTTTAGGTACATCAGGGGATCTCCAAATGTGACATGGTGCCACCATTGATTCCAGCAGATTTTTGCATTCAAAAATCAAATGGTGCTCTCTCCCTTCTGAGCCTTGCCATGCACCCAAACAGGTGCTTTTCCCCACATATGGGGTATCGGCATACTCAGGAGAAATTGCACAACAAATTTTGTGGTACGTTTTCTCCTGATACCCTTGTGAAAATAAAAAAATTGGTTCCAGAGTACATTTTTTGTGAAAAAGTAAATTGTTCATTTTTTCCTTCTACATTGCTTTAGTTCTTGTGAAGCACCTGAAGGGTTAATAAGCTTCTTGAATATGATTTTGCTCACCTTGAGGGGTGCAGTTTTTAGAATGATGGCAATTTTGAGTGTTTTCTGTTATATTGACCCCCAAACTCACTTCAAATATGAATTAATACCTAAAATAAATGGTTTTGTAAATTTTGTTGGAAAAATAAGAAATCACTGGGCAATGTTTAACCCTTATAATGTCCTAACTAAAAAAACAGTTACCGTATATACTCATGTATAAGCTGACCCGTGTATAAGCCGACCCCCTAATTTTGCCACAAAAAACTTGGAAAACTTATTGACTCGCGTATAAGCCGGGTGTATAAGTTGCCGTCCAGCTCTGTGCGCCCCCATTCTCCTCTGTGCTCCCCTCCTTCTGCTCCATTATCGTGTCCTGCTCCATGCTTTCCATCCTCCCCCGTCCTGCTCCGTGCTCCCCCATCCAGCTCTGCACTCCCCCATTCTCCTCTGTGCCCACCCCGTTCTGCTCCGTGCTCTCCATCCTCCCCCCGTCCTGCTCCGTGCTATCTGTCCTCCCCCGTTCTGCTCCGTGCTCTCCGTCCTCCCCCTGTTCTGCTCCATGCTCTCCGTCCTCCCCCGTCCTGCTCCGTGCTTCTTGTCCTCCTCCATGCTCCCCCCATCCTCCTCCATCATACTCACCCTCCCCGTGCCATCGCTGAACGTCCCGCCGGCAATCCTGCGTTCTCCCCGGCTTCCTGCTGCTCTCCAGCGCTGAGCGGTGACGTAATACCGCTCATTAAGGCCATGAATATGGAGGCCACACCCATGGGAGTGGCATCGCGTCCATATTACATGACCTTAATGAGCGGGTATTACGTCACAGTTCAGCGCTGGAGAGCTGCAGGAAGCCGGGGAGAACGCAGGATTGCAGGGACGTTCAGCGATGGCACGGGGAGGGTGAGTATGATGTCCCAGCCACCGGCTCCTGCCGCCGCATCCCCTACCCCACTGGTTTCTGCCCTATGACTCGTGTATAAGCCGAGGGGGCATTTTCAGCACAAAAAAAGGTGCTGAAAATCTCGGCTTATACACGAGTATATACGGTATGCTTCCAAAATTGTGCTGATGTAAAGTAGACATGTGTGAAATGTTATTTATTAATTATTTTGTGTGACAGCACTCTCTGATTTAAGGGTACAAAAATAAAAAAATTTGAAAATTTGCTAAGTTTTCAAATTTTTTTACAAATTTCTGTTTTTTTCATAAATAAACGCAAGTTATATATAAGAAATTTTACCACTAACATGAAGTACAATATGTCATGAAAAAACATTCTCAGAATCAGTGTGATACATTGAAGCATTCCCAAGCTATAGCTTCATAAAGTGACAGTGGTTAGAATTGTAAAAATTGGCTTGGTCATTAACCCCTGACTGTCATCTGACGTACTATCCCGTCCATGTGCCCTGAGACTTAATTCCTAAGGACGGGATAGTACGTCATACGTGATCAGCTGCGCTCCCGGGGGAGCGCAGCTGATCGCGGCCGGGGGTCAGCTGATTATCACAGCTGACACCCGGCACTATGGTTAAGGGACCGCTCCCGGCACATTAACCCCCGGCACTCTGCGATCAAAGATGATCGCAGTGTACCGGGATCATAGGGAAGCATCGTGCAGGGAGGGGGCTCCCTTGGTGTGTCACTGAGACCCTCAGAACAACCATGCGATGTGATCGCGTTGTTCTGAGGGCCTCCTCACTGCAGGACCCCGGATCCAAGATGGCCGCCAGGTCCTGCAGGGAGGCGGCTTCCTCAGTGCCTGCTGAGAGCATGCGCTGAGAAAGCCTGATGCAGTGCCTGTCAGATCGCTGGTGTGCACAGTGTTAGACCAGCGATCTGACATTATACAGTGATGTCCCACCCTGGGGCAAAGTTAAAATGTAAAAAAAATAAAAATAAACATGTGTAAAAAATAATTCCTTAATAAAGAAAAAAAAATTCCCCAATGAATTCATTTCTATAATGTAAAAAAAAAAACAACAATAAAAGTACACATATTTAGTATCGCCGCATCCGTAACGACCCGCCCTATAAAACTGTCTCAATAGTTAACCCCTTTAGTTAACCCCTTTAGTGAACCCCTTAAAAAAAAACAAAGTAAAAAAAAAATGATTTATCATCATAGCGCCGAACAAAAAGTGGAATAACACGCGATCAAAAAGACCGATATAAATAAACATGGTACCGCTGAAAACAACATCTTGTCCCGCAAAAAACGAGCCACAATACAGCATCATCAGCAAAAAACTAAAATAGTTATAGCTCGTAGAATAAAGCGATGCAAAAACAATTATTTTTTATATATAATTGTTTTTATTGTATAAAAGCGACAAAACATCAAAAAATGATATAAATGAGGTATCGCTGTAATCGTAATGACCCAATGAATAAAACCGCTTTATCGATTTTACCACATGCGGTACGGTATAAACGCCCCCCCAAAAGAAATTCATGAATTGCTGGTTTTTGTTCATTCTGCCTCCAAAAAATCGTAATTAAAAGCGATCAAAAATGTCATGTGTCCGAACATTGTAAAAATAAAAAAAATCAACTCGTCCCGCAAAAAATAAGACCTCACATGACTCTGTGGGCCAAAATATGGAAAAATTATAGCTCTTAAAATGTGGTGATGCAAACTATTTTTTGCAATAAAAAGTGTCTTTTAGCGTGTGACAGCTGCCAAACATAAAAACCCGCTATAAATAGTAAATCAAATCCCGCTTTATCAACCCCTTAGTTATGGAAAAATAATAAAATGGATTTTTTATTTTCATGCCCAGTCATTATAAATTTGTGTGAAGCACTTGGGGGTTCAAAGTGCTCACCACAAATCTAGATAAGTTCGTTAGGGGGTCTAGTTTCCAAAATGGGGTCACTTATGGGGGGTTTCTACTGTTTAGGCACATCAGGGGCTCTGCAAACTGAACATGGCACACATCAAAGTCTGCATTCATAAAATGCCATTACTTCCTTTCTGAGCCCTGCCGTGCGCCCAAACAGTATTTCCCCCTCCCACATATGGTGTATCAGCGTACTCAGGTCAAATTGGACAACAACAATTGGGGTCCAATTTCCTTGAGAAAAAAAAAAAAATTGGGGACTAAAAAAATCATTTTTTTTACACCCAGGCATTATAAACATTAGTGAAACACTTGTGGGTTCAAAGTGCTCACAAAAGATCTAGATAAGTTCCTTAGGGGGTCTAGTTTCCAAAATGGTGTCACTTGTGGGGGGTTTCCATTGTTTAGGCACATCAGGGGCTCTCCAAACGCGATATGGCGTCCAGCCAATTCTGCGTTGAAAAAGTCAAATGGCGCTCCTTCCCTTCCGCGCTCTGACATGCACCCAAACAGTGGTTTACCCCCACATATTGGGTATCGGCATACTCAGGAAAAATTTCAAAATAACTCTTGAGGTCTTGTTACTCTTTTGAAAATAAAATTTGGGTGAAAAGATCATTTTGTGGAAAAAATATGATTTTTTAATTTTACAGCTTTACGTTATAAACTTGTATGAAGCACTTGTGGGTTCAAAGTGCTCACGACAGATCTAAATAAGTTCCTTAGGGGGTCTAGTTTCTAAAATGGGGTCCCTTATGGGGGAGTTTCCACTGTTTAGGCACCTCAGGGGCTATCCAAACGCAGCATGGCATCTAATCTCGATTCCAGCCAATTTTGGTTTGAAAAAGTCAAATGGCGCTCCTTCCTTTCCGAGCTCTGCTATGCGCCAAAACCGTGGTTCCCCCCACGTATGGGGTATCTGTGCACTCACGGCAAATTGGACAACAACATTTGTGGTCCAATTTCTCCTGTTACCCTTGGGAAAATAAAAAATTGGTGACTAAAAAATTTTTTTTGTGGAAAAAAATAGGATTTTTTATTTTCATGCCCGGGCATTATAAACTTGTGTGAAGCACTTGGGGGTTCAAAGTGCTTACCACAGGTCTAGATAAGTTCCTTAGGGGGTCTATTTTCCAAAATGGGGTCACTTGTGGGGGATTTCCACTGTTTAGGTACATCAGGGGCTCAGCAAACTGAACATGACACCCATCAAAGTCTGCATTCCAAAACGTCTTTATTTCCTTTCCGAGCCCTGCCGTGCGCCCAAAAAGTTTCCCCCCCTCACATATGGGGTATCAGCAGGTACAGACTGGGACTGAAATTCAGCCCTGGCATTTGAAATCACACAGGCCCATGCTGTCCCTGTCCCCAAGATGGGATATATTACTAATATTAACCTGGATGGAGGAAAGCAAGTTTTACTACAAGACCAATATTTCTAATGATACCTATGGCCTGCTAGGGTAAGTGACAGAGTTAAATATTTTGTGCTAAGTCACAACTCTTAACAGTATGGGTGTCTTTAGAATACTGATTTTGTTAACAATGTAGCAGCCAAGCGGCCCATGACCAGACAGGCCCTTCTAGCATTTGCAAGAATTGCCACATGGCCAGTCCGGCCCTTGGTATCAGCGTACTCAGGACAAATTGTACAACTTTTGGGGTCCAATTTCCTTGTGAAAAAACAAAAATTGGGGATTAAAAATCATTTTTGTGGAATTTTTTATTTTTTTTCACACCCAGGCATTATAAACTTTAGTGAAACACTTGTGGGTTCAAAGTGCTCACAACAAATCTAGATAAGTTCCTTAGGGGGTATAGTTTCCAAAATAGTGTCACTTGTGGGGGGTTTCCACTGTTTAGGCACATCAGTGGCTCTCCAAACGCGAATTGGCATTCATTCTCAATTCCAGCCAATTTTGGTTTGAAAAAGTCAAACGGCGCTCCGTCCCTTCCGAGCCCTGCCGTGCGCCCAGACAGTGATTTTCCCCCACATATGGGGTATCGTTGTAATCAGGAGAAATTGCACAACAACTTTATCTGTCCATTTTCTCCTTTTACCCTTGTTAAAATAAAAAAATTGTTTGCAAAAGATCATTTTTGTGACTAAATAATTAAATGTTCATTTTTCCTTCCATGTTGCTTCAGCTCCTGTGAAGCACCTGAAGGGTTAATAAACTTCTTGAATGTGATTTTGAGTACCGAGAGGGGTGCAGTTTTTAGAATAGTGTCACTTTGGGTATTTTCTGCCACATAAACCCCTCAAAGTGACTTCAAATGTGAGGTGGTCCCTAAAAAAAATGGTTTTGTACATTTTGTTGTAAAAATGAGAAATCGCTGGTCAAATTTTAACCCTTTTTACTTCTTAACAAAAAAAATTTTGGTTCCAAAATTGTGCTGATGTAAGGTAGACATGTGGGAAATGATATTTAGCAACTATTTTGTGTGACATATTTCTCTGTTTTAAGGGAATAAAAATTCAAAGTTTAAAAATTGCTAAATTTTCAAAATTTTCACCATATTTCCATTTTTTTCATAAATAAACGTAAGTTATATCGAAGAAATTTTACCAATATCATGAAGTGCAATATGTTATGAGAAAACAATCTCAGAATCGCGAAGATCTGTTGAAGCGTTCCAGAGTTATAACCTCATAAAGAGACAGTGGTCAGAATTGTAAAAATTGGCCTTGTCATTAACGTGCAAACCACCCTTGGGGTTAAGGGGTTAAGTAGCAAAATGGCTCTGTCACTAAGGGGTTAAAAAAGTGTACACATGTTGCAGACCAATTTTGGTTATTATTTCAAACCAGCAAAATTTCACACAAAGCATGTAAGCAAGTCTACAATGTATGTGACAATAATCAGTTTTTTGCCCAAAAATAATTTGTGAACTGTACCAGGCCATGTTTTTTTTTTATTATTTTGACCCACCGTAGTTTTACACAAAGCACATTAAACTGTATACGAGAATTAATGAATCCATCACAATTTTTGGAAGCTTTTTTTTAGAGTTTAGTATACCAGTAAAATGTAACAAGAACCACGACACGGTGAATGGATGAATAATTAAATTCATAAAAATTTTTGGAAGGTTTTTTATGAGTTTAATATAACAGCAAAATGCAACAAGGACAGCATTACAGTGTATGGATGACTAATTTAATTCCTAAAAAGTTTTAAAAGGGTTTTTGTGAGTTTAATATACCAGCGAAACATAACAAGAACTACATTACAGTGTATGGATGATTCCTTGAATCCATAAAATTTTTTGAAATGATTGTTCAGAGTTTAAGATAGGAGATTATCACTAAAGGACAACTGCCCTTGTGCCTCCTAGTCCTGCTGAAAGATTCCCTTTAAGGAAAGTGCCAAGCTGAGAAGAAAGGAATGTAGTTTTCTGCATTAACCCCTTAATGTCCACTGACGTGCACAGTCCGTCATGGCAAGGTGCCAGTTCCGGCACCAGGACGGACTGTGCACGTCATGCCTTTGATCTACCACTGCGTGTAAACACGCAGTGGTAGATCAGTGCCGACAGCTGTCATAGACAGCTGACAGGCACGGCAAGCGGTGATTGGTCAGTCAATCTGACTGACCAAACACAGCAGCGATCGTGCAGGAGAAGCTGAAATTTCAGCTTCTCCAGCGCGATCAGTGCAGGAGTCGGCGCTGCAGTGGCCAGGCTTCCTGCACTGACAGCCAGGAGCAGAGCCCCCACCGCCCCTGGCTGTTAACCCCCTGACTGCTGCGATCCAGCGCGATCGCAGAGCTCCGGCGGGGAGGCAGAGGGTCGGGAGCTCCCTCTGCCTCAGATCGGCGCCCTGCAATGTATTTGCAGGGCCCGATCTTTGCCTTGATGACCCGGGGGTTGTCATGACAACCTCCGGGTCATCTAGTTATGGGAAGCTGCTGTGATCATGTCACAGCAACTTTCCCCATAGGTACAATGCATTGCAATGCTGGATCATTGCAATGCATTGTAACTGCAATAAAAAGTAAAAAAAATTGAAAGTCCCATAAAGGGACAAGTTAAAAAAAATCATTTTATAAAAAAAAATGGTTAAAAAAATATTAAAAAATAATTAAAAAAAAATCCCCTAAAAAATACACATTTTTATGTAATAAAAAAAATAAAAAACAAAAAAATACACATGTTAGGTATCGCCACGTCCGTAAAAATCCCATCTAGAAAAGCGTAACCCTAGTTAACCCCTTCAGTGAAAGCCGTAAAAAAAACACAAAAAAGTAGTAAATTATACTTTTTCCAAGCGGTATCATCATACCGCTTGGAAAAAGTGCAATAACACGCGATCAAAAAGTCAGATATAAATAATCATGGTACCGCTGAAAACGTCATCTTGTCCCGCAAAAAACAAGCCGCTATACAGCATCATCAGCGAAAAAATAAAAAAGTTATAGCTCGCGGAATAAACTGATGCAAAAATAATTATTTTTTCTATAAAATATTTTATTGTGTAAAAAACGCCAAAACATAAAAAAAAATATATAAATGAGGTATCGCTGTAATCGTAGTGATCTGAAGAATAAAGCTCCTTTATCAATTTTACCACACGCGGAACGAAGGAAAAAAAACAATTCCTGAATTGCTGGTTTTTGTTCATTCTGCTTCCACAAAAATCGGAATAGGAAGCGATCAAAAAACGTTATGTGCCCGAATATGGTACCAATAAATACGTCAGCTCGTCCCGCAAAAAATAAGCCCACAGATAACTCTGTCGGCCGAAATATGGAAAAATTATAGCTCTCAAAATACGGCGATGCAAAAATTTCTTACAAAAAATTATTCCAAAAAAAGCATCTTTTAGAGTGTGACAGAAGCTAAACATGAAAAAAGGATGTAAATCTGGTATCGCTGTAATCACACCGATCCGAGGAATAAAGTCGCCTAATCACTAATACCGCACGAGGGACGGCGCAAAAAAGAAAACCAATTCTTCACCTTTTGTTGATTTGTTCATTGTGCCTCTCAAAGATCGCAGTAAGGTGATCACAGTGGTTCCCCCCCACATATGGGGTATCAGCGTACTCAGGACAAAATGCACAATAGCTTTTGGGGTCTTATTTCTCCTGTTACCCTTAGAAAAATAAAAATTTGGGGGCAAAAAGGTCATTTTTGTGGAAAAAAATATGATTTTTTTATTTTTACGGCTCTACGTTATAAACTTCTGTGAAGCCCTTGGGGGTTCAAAGTGCTGACCACACATCTAGATAAGTTCCTTGGGGGGTCTAGTTTGCAAAATGGAGTCACTTGTGGGGGGTTTCTACGGTTTAGGCACATCAGGGGCTCTCCAAACGTGACATGACACCCGCAGACCATTCCATCAAAGTCTGCATTTGAAAAAGGCGCTCCTTCCCTTCCGATCTCTGCCATGCGTCAAAATAGTGGTTCCCCCCCACATATGGGATATCAGCGTACTCAGGACAAATTGCACAATAGCTTTTGGGGTCCTATTTCTCCTGTTACCCTTATAAAAATAAAAATTTGGGGGCACAAAGATTATTTTTGTGGAAAAAAATATGATTTTTTTTATTTTCACGGCTCTACGTTATAAACTTCTGTGAAGCACTTGGGGGTTCAAAGTGCTCACCACACATCTGGATAAGTTCCTTGGGGGGTCTAGTTTCCAAAATGGAGTCACTTGTGGGGGGTTTCTACTGTTTAGGCACATCAGGGGCTCTCCAAACGTGACATGACACCCGCAGACCATTCCATCAAAGTCTGCATTTGAAAAAGGCGCTCCTTCCCTTTCGAGCTCTGCCATGCGTCAAAATAGTGGTTAACCCCCACATATGGGGTATCAGCGTACTCAGGAAAAATTGCACAATAACTTTTGGGGTCCTGTTACCCTTTGGAAAATAACAATTGGGGGTGGAAAGATCATTTTTGTGGAAAAGATATGATTTTTTAATTTTACTGCTCTACGTTATAACCTTCTGTGAAGCCCTTGGGGGTTCAAAGCTCTCACCACACATCTAGATAAGTTCCTTGGGGGGTCTAGTTTCCAAAATGGGGTCACTTGTGGGGGGTTTCCACTGTTTAGGCACACAGGGGCTCTCCAAATACGACATGGCGTCCAATCCCAATTCCAGCCAAAAAAGTCAAATGGCGCTGCTTCCCTTCCGAGCTCTGCCATGCGCCCAAATAGTGGTTTACCCCCACATATGGGGTATCAGCGTACTCAGGACTAATTGCACAATAACTTTTGGGGTCCTCTTATCCTTTGTAAAATAAAAATTGGGATGAAAAGATCATTTTTGTGGAAAAGATATGATTTTTTAATTTTACGGCTCTACGTTATAACCTTCTGTGAAGCCCTTGGGGGTTAAAAGCTCTCACAACACATTTAGATAAGTTCCTTGGGGGGTCCAATTTCCAAAATGGTGTCACTGTGGGGGGGTTTCCACTGTTTAGGCACACAGGGACTCTCCAAATGCGACATGGCGTCCAATCTCAATTCCAGCCAAAAAAGTCAAATGGCGCTGCTTCCCTTCCGAGCTCTGCCATGCGCCCAAATAGTGGTTTACCCCCACACATGGGGTATCGGTGTACTCTGGAGAAATTTTACAACAAATATTGTGGTTCATTTTCTCCTGATACCCTTGACAAAATTTAAAAAAATTGTGTCGAAAGAAAAATTTGGGGAAAAAAAGTTAAATGTTCATTTTTTCCTTACACATTGCTTCAATTCTTGTGAAGTACCTAAAGGGTTAATAAACTTCTTGAATGTGGCTTTGAACACGTTGAGGGGTGCAGTTTTTAGAATGGTGTCACTTTTGGGTATTTTCTGTCATATTGACCCCTCAAATTCACTTCAAACGTGAGGTGGTCCCTAAAAAAAATGGTTTTGTAAATTTTGTTGGAAAAATGAGAAATCGCTGGTCAACTTTTAACACCTATAACTTCCTAACAAAAAAAAATGTTGGTTCCAAAATTGTGCTGATGTAAAGTAGACATGTGGGAAATGTTATTTATTAACTAATTTTTGTGACATATCTCTCTGATTTAATGGCATAAAAATTAAAAGTTTGAAAATTGCAAAATTTTCACAATTTTTGCCATATTTCCGTTTTTTTCATAAATAAACGCAAGTTATATTGAAGAAATTTTACCACTATCATGAAGTACAATATGTCACGAGAAAAAATTCTCAGAATCGCCAAGATCCGTAGAAGCGTTCCAGAGTTATAACCTCATAAAGAGACAGTGGTCAGAATTGTAAAATTTGGCCTGGTCTTTAACCTACAAAATGGCTTGGTCATTAAGGGGTTAAAGAAATTGAATTTTAATAGAGATGTATGAAATTAATCATAATCTATAGATGTATTTGAAAGAAATAAAAAATATGTATACAATAGATATATACTTTAATGCAAGTGTATTCACATGATATACACCTTCTTTAATATAATTCTGTATCAAAATGTTGCAAAAATCATTGGTAAGAAAGTCAAGAAATAATATAAAGTAAGGAGTAAATAAGCAGGTACTTACATGGTGTTTTTGAAAACACAGAGGCATTAGCATATTACCATATACTTAGTATAATTTGATGCATAATGATTCTATGATACGATGAAAATGAGTATGTTGTGAACACCATTACACTCTCCGCTTCTAACATTTCCTTCTGAAATGTCTGAACAGATGTTAATAAAGTTATAGGTTTTCCCTAAGAACTCACAGTAGGTGTATTCATCTGCATCTCAGAGTAATTCTAACTGATAGCATGTCAAAATAGGAAAAAAAGAGAACCCAAAATAGAAAAAAGAAACAGGTGCACAGTTTTATTGCTTCATTCAATTGATCTCAACAGTCAAATCCAGGGCACACCCTTAAGGATGCTGCTGTCATTATCTTCTATTTTCCT
Source organism: Oophaga sylvatica (assembly GCA_033576555.1). NCBI lineage: Eukaryota > Metazoa > Chordata > Amphibia > Anura > Dendrobatidae > Oophaga > Oophaga sylvatica. The sequence continues at coordinate 16,357 of JARQOD010011090.1, forward strand.
GCAGTTATGTAGTTTGAGATTAGAACTTTACTTCACTGAACCTACAGTATGAATACATCAGAGAGACCTTGATGTAGCACAGAAGGCCGACCATTATGTGAGCTGTGGTATAAGGGTTAGTAGTGAAATGTGGAGTATTGCACATTTTATATATTCTAAGAGCACAGACTAGAGATGAGCTGATGAATTAGCTGCAGATCAACTTTGAGTCGAATTTCCTGAAATGTACAGGTCCCATCAAATTTGAAAAATGTGCCATTCAATTCGATTTGGCAGCATCTCCCTTAAAAAATATAGTACATACTGCTGAAGATTGCAATTCTGGTGAAATGTGCTGCACCGGTAGAGGTAAATCTCAAATATGTTGCAAAAGATGATCATTAAAGTGGTTGTAATCCCCTTGCATCAAGGAGAGGTCTGAAAATTATTTCATCTTGAAGAAGTTGACCACTACTTGGACAACTTCTTCTTAGGGTGAGTTTCCACGGTCAGGAAACGCTGCGTGTTTGGCGCTGTGCGCTGGCGCAGCGCCAAACACGCAGCGTCCAGATGTTACAGCATAGTGGAGGGGATTTCAAGAAATCCCGTCTCCACTATGCATAACAATACGCAGGTGGCAGACCTGCGTAAACGGACATGCGGCGCGTCTTTTTAGACCGCAGCATGTCCTCGCGTATTGCGGCGACGGTGCGTCGCCGCAACAGAATTAACACAGGGCTATGTAGCCCTGCGCTCTTTCCGGAGGTGTTCCGGAGGTGTCCTGAACACCTCCGGAAAGGTCGCGCGTCATAAAGGGGGCGGGGCTTAGACGGAGCGGAATTTCCGCTCCGTCCAAAGCGCTATGGTTCCGGACCGTGGAACCATAGCCTTATACCCCTCGCTTGGCCCCGATAAAATAATAAAACTTACACTCACCTCCTGTGTTGGCACCGTTCCTGCTGTGTTGGCACTAGTTCTCCTGAGGTTCCGGTGATGTTGTTGTAACACGTGATGCTGGCGCCCAATCAGCGCTGGCGTCATTGCCCCTGCCTTCGGACAAATCGAACATGAAGAGGATGTCCGTGATCAGTGGCAGCCTGGATTGATCTCCTCTTCATGTTCCATTTGTCCTAAGGCAGAGACAGTGTTGCCAGCACTGATTGACAGTAGTTAGGTAGCGAGGGTTTGGCACACGGGTGAATGGTGGTGCAAGTGAACGGGATCAGAAACCCCTAAATAGTAAAGTTTATAAACACTGCACTCATAAGAATAAATTGATGCTTTAAGTGAATATTTATTGAACGTATAGACGAAAGCGATAAGTAATTTTGACGTTTCGGCCTCCACTGGGCCTTGATCACAAAATCGCTGTGAAAGACAGAGAGTGAACATTATAATATATGAAAATAAAAGACAAGAATATACAGGAAATATTTACAAATATTTACATTTTAGGATAATACGTAACCATGTCATAGTATATGGATAGTAAAATAAATAGCATTTGGTTCAGTAGGTGGCAAGACATAGGAGGGGGCTAGGTAAGGAGAAGAATTCTACATTGAGATATCAGAACCCAGGAAAATGCAACTAAATATTTGTTGAACACCTACCCTTATTGTGTTGATATAAAGGGAAGTATTCTGGACATCCTAGCATAGGATAAGTCCGGAGAAGAGGAGTAAGATCCTTGCAAGAGTTACTGAAATAGATCAGGATAGAGTGAATAATGGAGACCCAGAATAGAATATCTTATACACATGATATATAATAAATGGTAGTAGTAGTAATGTGATACCTTTAGAACAATAAACGCATGTAACACATGCTTGTAGTGTGATCCTCTAGGGGACGGGATCAGGATCAATTGTATATGGTCTGGGTCTTATAGATAACACCGCTTAGGAGAGGTAAAGATAACATAGTTATATTTTGTTCACATGGGTATAAATGTATGTATTTGAATGGTAATTACCAGAAGTAAAATAGTAGACCGCCAGCTGGGGAGTTAGATATAGTCACTGCTAGGCTGTAATGAGAATGTATAGAGTAAATTGGCTCACAATAAAGTATATGTGTATCCACTTGTGGCTAAGAATATTTACCATAATGTGCAGGAAACACTTGCCAGCTATGGTGCTTGTCAGCATAAGGGATAGGCAGTAACTGTAGAGCACATTAATTCAGGGTAAGTGGTGTGGAAATGCCGGTGGTATAACTTATCTTAGGTTGTGGGAGCTCACATCCGTGTTGGTAGTCGGGAGTCAGGTCCAGAGCATTGGTGGCTCAATGTAGACGCTGGCACATCTGTGCCTGAGCATGTGGGGACTGTGGTGGACTCATAGCAGCGCTATAAGAAGCGCTTGCTGATCGCATTGCCGGATGTGACGTCACACGCCGGCGCATGCGCAGAAGGGGTTGATAGTAACGTGAGACGCCCACTGAGCATAGAGTGGGTAGTGGCCAGTCTGCGCTTGCGCAGTGAGTGCTAGAGGATGTGCGCTTGCGCGGTGAGTGCTAGAGGATATGGCACTCACTATGGCAAAGGCACTGTAAGGTGGTGAAAGCTCTAGGTGTTCCTGTCAGTGAAAGTATGGCGGTCACAAAGAAAATTGATGCAGCGACAAAATGGGGAATGAATAGAGCGGGGGAAAATAGAGCGGGGGAAAAAGAGAACATAATGGCGGTGTAAACAAGGAACATAAACAATGGATAATCATGATACAATTGAATGATCGGTAAAACAGATAAAATAAAATGCAAGATGCAAATAAATAGGTAATGAGAGAAATCATAAAATTAGCAATAATGGTAAGAGTCCAAACAAAAGATAAATAGAAAAATCATAAACATAAGAATAATGGTAGGAGTCCAAACGAAAATAATAATAATAATAAATGAGGAGCATGTGACAGGGGTATGGGTCTTACCATCTCAAATGTAGTGTAAGGCCAAACTTATGAGCACCTATGGATTGTTCTAGGGGAAGAGAAGGAAATTAGGTTAGCCAGTCCATCTCCCTGTTTAGACCTTTGGGGTACAGTGTATCTAGGGTGTATATCCAGTATGTCTCACGTTGTTTGAGTAATTTAATGTGGTTACCACCTCGTCTGGGTCTGGGGACGCTTTCTATGACTTGGAACCTAAGTTGGGCTACGTTGTGTTTAGCCTCCTTAAAATGGGCTGGCAAAGGTAGCCAAGTTTTTTCGCACCGGATAGTCGATTTATGACTAGAAATTCGGTCCCTAACGGCCTGAGTGGTCTCACCAATGTATAGCAGGCCGCAGGGACATTTGATAATGTACACAACGAATCGAGATTCACATGTGAAAAAGTCCCTGATGGGGAAGGATTTCCCAGTACGGGGGTGTACCACTTCGTTGCCTCTAATGATGTTCGAACAACTCATGCAGTTCAGGCAGGGGAATGTTCCTGTTCTTTTTTGTCCAGTTAAAGTTTTAGTGGTAGATTGTCTAAAGGATCCCAGGTCAGCTCTAACTACCTTGTCCCGGATATTGTTAGCTCGTCTCGTGCACATGAGTGGTGGGTCACTGAGAGTTTGAATGTCAGGATAAGCCCTGGTGAGGAGTGGCCAGTGCTTCCTAATAAGGTTGTGTATTCTGCGCATGGATGGATGATGGTTATGTACAAATGGGATGCGTGGGTTCTTATGGACACTGATAGCGGTATCAGTGGTACATACTTCATCTATCGCTCTCCTGGATTCTACATTGAGGAGGTCAGTAGGGTAATTGCGCACCTTGAATTTATTGGCCATATCCTGAATTCTGGTTACCTTGAGTTGCGGATCGGATACAATTCTGGTAACCCTTTTGAATTGTGATCTAGGCAAACTATTCTTCATTGGTTTTGGGTGACAGCTATTGTAAAGGAGTAAACTGTTACAGTCAGTGGGTTTGGTGTAGATATCAGTGCTCAAGCAGCCCTCCATATTTTTGATGACACGGGTATCAAGGAATGTGACATTACTGATGTCATGTGTTATGGTAAAGGTAAGTTCTGGTGTGATGCTATTGATGTTGTTGAAAAATTCAAGAAGACTTGATTCACTGCCCGTCCAGATACAGAAGATGTCATCTATGTATCTGACCCACATAGTGGCATGTTGAGTGAATGTGGGATTGGGGTAGATAAACTGATTGACCACTGGCGTCACGAGTCCTAATACCGCAAGAGAGACCCAGAGAGAGCAAGTGCCGATACTGTTGGAACGGCGAGAGCATGGGTGTTACACTCGGTCCCAGCGCTGGCTCTGCACTCCGTTCTGCTCACTCACCTGTTCCTCTAGCTGTCCCCCTGCAGCAGTCTGCGCGCGGGCTGGGGTCTCCTGTCCCATCTGCTCCTAGGCGTCCTGTGTCCTCCTCCACTTCCTGGCACGCTGCTGGCAGGCCTCCAGATAGTCTGCTTAGGACGCGAGGCCGCGCCCACCGTCTCTCTTAAAGGGGCAGCGTGCATTTTTTGAAATAGCTAATTAACCAATGGCTGCGCAATCAGTACTATATCTGGTCACTCCACCATTAGGGGAGTGCCGGAGCATCGTGTTCTATCATTGCTACATCCGGTTCTGTTCCTGATCTGTCTGCGCTGCATCTGCAGTCTCTGTACTTTTCTGATACTGTTTGTCTCCTCAGATCCTTGCTAACCCGTATCTGGCTAACCTGGACAATCTCAGCTATTACTGGCGCAAGTGTCATCCCGTTCCGCCATCAGCCATCTGTACCCGTGGACCGTGACAAGGTCACTGGAGCCAGCCTACTACCATCCGTTCTGGACCAGGACCTTACCCTTCTCCATCAAGAACCCTCCACGGACTCTGTAAATACCTGTTACCCTTTTGGTCCCTCTGGGACAGCTGCCACGTGTCCGGGGTCTAACTGGAGGTAGCACCTGTGTCCTCCGGGTATTCCATTCTGGTCCTGTTCGAGGGGCCTTACTACGGGTACCCGGGGCTCACTAGTTACGCCCCCTTCGGAGCCCCCCGGACCGCGGTCTCGAGGTTCCACATTAAAAAATAAAAACGAATGTGAACTTCACCACCTCTGCCTCCGCTTCCATTCGTTACAATGGGAGGTGAGTTTAAGCTTTATTATTTTATCGAGGCCAAACATTTTGATCAAGAAGAGGTTGTTCTAGTAGTGGTTAACCCCTTAAAGTTTTTTCCTACTGGAATAACCAGCGATTAGTTGTACTTTGTTGCAATCTGTGATGGAATATGGCTACAGCACCATCGCAGGTGCTATAAAAAATTACATAAAGTCTATTGAAAGGTCCTCCAGAGAGACATTCTTCAATAGAACAAATAAAAGGGATCCAGTATCCAACAAAAAACAATCTAAACTTTATTAGATCATAATACAATCCTTTTGAACCCACAGAATACAGTTTCACCCCATACCACAATCCATTTTGAGCTTAATCGTAGACAGCCTTTGGGAACTGCTCTTCGCTGCAGCCACTAATTTTCAATAATTTACTACTGATCCATTTGTTACATGTCCCTTATTTCCCTATTCTCCTGTTTTTTCCAGTATGCTATACACTGTGTTCCAAATTATTATGCAAAAATTGTTTAGGAGTGATAAGGTAAGAATTTTTTTGTTTGTCAGTTAAACTCATTAATAGTGTTGAGCATTCCGATACTGCAAATATCGGGTATCGGCCGATATTGGCTGTATCGGAATTCCGATTCCGAGTTCCGATATTTTCGTCTTATCGGATACCGGAATCGGGATGTCACTGTCACTGTCAGTGTCCGTCTGTCGGGTCTGTCAGGAGTCAGCGGCACTTACCTGGCAGAAGATCTCCGGCGGTCACGTCCTGGACTGCTTCATGGCCGCCATCCTCTTCTCCCCGGCGGTCACATGCAGTTTCTCGCGATAACTGCAGTGACTGCTGGGTAATCCCGGCCGTAAAGCAGTCAGTCCGATGACGTCACCGCCGGGGAAGCAGGTAATCAGCTGTGCTGCGTTGCAATGACAGGCTCTGCCTGTCATTGCGATGTAGCAGAGCTGGATCGTCGTGGGACTATCGTTATGGACTGCGTCGGACAGGTGGTATACTGTTGGTTTGTTTTTTTTTCTTTTTTTACAGGAGATCGATGGCGTCGCAGGAATGAGAGAGTAATAAAAGAAATGAAAACTGTGTTGTCTCTTTATTTCATTAAAATACTTTTTTCTTGCTGTGTCTTTTTTTTATACATTTAATAACTTTGGGATTAATAATGGATCGGTGTCTTATTGACACCTCTCCATTATTAACCGGGCTTATTGTCACCGTGCAATCAACGGTGAAAATAACCCCTTATTACCCCGCTTGCCACCGCTACAGGGCAAGTGGGAAGAGCCGGGTAAAGTGCCACAATTGGCACATCTTTTGATGCGCCAAATGTGGGGCTGCTGTAGCCTGGTATTATCAGGCTGTTGAGGGCCAAAATCCATGGGCCTTGACAGTCTTTTAATACCAGGCCCCAGCAGTCTGCATTTTACTTGGCTGGTTAACAAAAATAGGGGGGATCCTCACGCCGTTTTTTTTTCGAGGGGATCCCCTATTTTTGTTAACCAGCCAAGCTAAGCAGACTGCTGTGGCCTGGTATTATCAGGCTTGCAAGGTCCATGGATCTTGGCTCCTTAACAGCCTGAAAATCCAGGCCTCAGCAGTCTGCTTCATCTGGCTGGTTAACAAAAATAGGGGGGACCCCACGCCAATTTTTTTCGAGGGGATCCCCTATTTTTGTTAATCAGCCAAGATATGCAGACTGCTGTGGCCTGGTATTATCAGGCTGGCAAGGTCCATGGATCTTGGCTCCTTAACAGCCTGAAAATCCAGGCCTCAGCGGTCTGCTTCATCTGGCTGGTTAACAAAAATAGGGGGGACCCCACGCCAATTTTTTTCGAGGGGATCCCCTATTTTTGTTAATCAGCCAAGATATGCAGACTGCTGTGGCCTGGTATTATCAGGCTGGCAAGGTCCATGGATCTTGGCTCCTTAACAGCCTGAAAATCCAGGCCTCAGCGGTCTGCTTCATCTGGCTGGTTAACAAAAAATAGGGGGACCCCACGCCATTTTTTTTTCGAAGGGAACCCCTATTTTTGTTAATCAGTTCCCTCTGACGTCACTGATTGTGTCCCTGGCTGACCTGAAGTGAAAGTGGAAAGCAATCAATTAAGCTTTCCACTTAAGGGCCCGTCTCACATAGCGATATCGCTACCGAGATCGCTGCTGAGTCACTAGTTTTGTGACGCAGCAGCGAGCTCACCAGCGATATCGCTGTGTGTGACATTCAGCGACGATCAGCCCCCCTGCCGGGTATCGCTGATCGTCGCTGAAATGTCAGGACCTTTGATCGCTGGTTTCCCGCCTGTCACACGCAGCGATGCGTGCCTGTCAGAGGGAAACCAGCGATCAAAAAAAGGTCCTGACATTTCTGCGACGATCAGCGATACCCGGCAGGGGGGCTGATCGTCGCTGAATGTCACACACAGCGATATCGCTGGTGAGCTCGCTGCTGCGTCACAAAACTAGTGACTCAGCAGCGATCTCGGTAGCGATATCGCTATGTGAGACGGGCCCTTAAGCGATGTTACCCGCAGTGTCGCTGTCCCAGATCGCTGCCTGAGCTGCCTGTTTGGCAGCTCAGCAGCGATCATGTAGCGATACACCAGCGATCCTGACAAGTGCATATCGTTGTCGGGATCGCTGGTGTATCGTTATGTGACACCCAGCCTTTACTCTCCTGTCAGGCAGGAGAGGAACTCATTCATTTGGGGTTTACTGTGAGGCTGCAGCATTAGCTGCGGTCCCTGCAGTAAACATTAACCCTTTCTGAAGGATTACACCGTGGGACCTGACTGTGCATGGGATAGGTAAGAATAATTTTGCTTTTTTATTTTATTTTTATTACAGGAAATGGTTTTTGCAGTAAAATAAAAGATGGTCAAAAACATGTGTCTTTATTTCATTAAAATGATTTTTAATTAAAGTGTGTGTGTTTTATTTTTATTTCATGCAATAGGATTAATAATTGATAGTTGTCTAATTGACAGCTCTCAATTATTAACCTGGCTTAAGGTCACCTTTCAATAGCAAGGTGGCTTTAACCCCATATTAACCCATTCGCCACCGCTACAGGGCAATGGGAATAGACGGGCAAAGTGCCAGAAAGGGCGAATCTAATTATAGATTTGTCTTTCCTGGGGTGTCTGGGGGCAGATGTTAGTAGCCGGGGGGGGGCAAAAATAATGGTCCCTCTCTGGGCTATTATTATCTGCCCCCACTCACTGGCTTTGTCTGTCTGGTTGCGAAAATAGGGCGGGAGCCCACGCATTTTTTTTCAGCAATTTTACACCTCATATATATATATACATGTCATTGAATTTGTGACACATATATATATATATTTATATTTGTAGTTCATACACTTCTACATAGTATAATAGCCGCTAATTCAATTG
>JARQOD010011091.1:0-24802 GCA_033576555.1 Oophaga sylvatica
CAGTAGCGATCTCGTTAGCGACTTAGCTGTGTGTGACATGTAGCAGTGATGTGGCCCCTGCTGAGATGTCGCTGATTGCTTATGAACGTTCTGAGCCGTTTTTTGGTCGTTTGTGTCCCGCTGTTGAGCCTGAATCGCTGAGTGTGACACCCTTAATGAACGACTTCACCAGCGTCGCAGGTGGGACTTGGTTTTCCCAACGACCGCAGAGGTCGTTATACAGATCGCTGATGAGTTGTGTTTGGAATCACAGATTGCTGATGAGATGTGTTTGGAATCTAACTAGCGATCGCACTAGCGATCTCGCCAGGTTAAGTCGTTATCGTGATCGCTAGTGCGATCGCTAAGTGTGGCAGTGCTTTAACCTTTTGGCAAGGTCCTGCTTTAATGTGTTGTCCCAGATAAAAGCTAGATGTTAGGAACAGCATGGGACAGCAAGTTGCCAGATTGAGTGCTGCAGGGACCATGGTAAGTGCAATATATTTTTTGCTTTTAACCCTTCCCCCACCTACATACATAACATTTTTTAATCTCAAACAACCCCTGTAACTTTACTGGGTACCTGCAAATACCTATTTTGTTACCCTCTACACTATTACCCTGCTTAACTATATGTCTGAGTGGTGAGCTCTGAGATCCTAAATGTTATCATTTGATCTCAGAGCGCATCAATCTGCCCACAGGTACAGTATACACGTATAGATTTATCTGTCTAAGACAGAAACTGTCTAGTTTTGCCCACAGCAACCAATCACAGCTCAGCGGAGTCAGTTAAGATTTGAAAGCTGAGCTGTGATTGGTTGCCATGGTGAAAACTAGACAGTTTCGGTCTTAGGCAAGCATTTTCAAACAGTAGACAGTTACACAGTTCAAAGCAAGACTTCTCCTTCTTTGTTTATGAAAAACACAGCTATACAGCCTTATTCACACAAGTATAAAACAAATTAACCATTCTTGTCTAACATATTAATTTGTCACTCTATAGGTAATTTACTACAAGCCACCTAGCAGAAAAACAGTAACACCTATGTTAAATATTAAATTTAATATCAAGAATCCCACAGAACAGAAACATAAAGGTAGAACAAAAGCTACATCCTATATTGCTTTAACCCCTTCCCCCCAAGGGTGGTTTGCACGTTAATGACCGGGCCAATTTTTACAATTCTGACCACTGTCTCTTTATGAGGTTATTACTCTGGAACGCTTCAACGGATCTTCGCGATTCTGAGAATGTTTTCTCGTGACATATTGTACTTCACGTTAGAAGTAAAATTTCTTCGATATAACTTGCGTTTATTTTGAAAAAAACGCAAATATGGCGAAAATTTTTAAAATTTTGCAATTTTAAACTTTGAATTTTTATTCCTTAAAACAGAGAAATGTGTCACATAAAATAGTTAAGAAATAACATTTCCCACATGTCTACTTTACATCAGCACAATTTTGGAACCAAAATTTTTTTTTGTTAGGAAGTTATAAGGGTTAAAAGTTGACCAGCGATTTCTCATTTTTACAACAAATTTACAAAGCCATTTTTTAGGACCCCCTCTCATTTGAAGTCACTTTGAGGGTCTATATGGCAGAAAATACCCAAAAGTGACACCATTCTAAAAACTGCACCCCTCAAGGTACTCAAAACCACATTCAAGAAGATTATTAACCCTTCAGGTGCTTCACAGGAACTAAAGCAACGTGGAAGGAAAAAATGAATATTTAACTTTTTAGCCACAAAAATGATCTTTTACAAACTTTTTTTTTATTTTGACAAGGGTAAAAGGAGAAAATGGACAGATAAGGTTGTTATGAAATTTCTCCTGAGTACGCCAATACCCAATATGTGGGGGAAAACCACTGTTTGGGCACACGGCAGAGCTCGTAAGGGAAGGAGCGCCGTTTGACTTTTTCAAACTAAAATTGGCTGGAATTGAGATTGGACGCCATGTCGTGTTTGGAGAGCCCCTGATGCGCCTAAACAGTGGAAACCCCCACAAGTGACACCATTTTGGAAACTAGACCCCCTAAGGTACTTATCTAGATCTGTTGTGAGCACTTTAAACCCCAAGTGTTTCACAAAAGCTTATAATGCCTGGGTGTGAAAAAAAAAAAAAAAACAATTTTCCACAAAAATGATTTTTTTAGTCCCAAATTTTTGAATTTTCCCAAGGAAATTGGACCCCAAAAGTTGTTGTCCAATTTGTCCTGAGTACGCTGATACCCCATATGTGGGGGGGAAACTGTTTGGGTGCACGGCAGGGCTTGGAAAGGAAGTAGTAACGTTTTGGAATGCAGACGTTAATGGGGGTCATGTTCCGTTTGCAGTGCCCCAGATGAGCCTAAATAGTGGAAACCCCCCACAAGTGACCCATTTTGGAAACTAGACCCCCTAAGGAACTTATCTAGATCTTTGGTGAGCACTTTGAACCCCCAAGTGCTTCACACAAGTTTATAATGCCCGGGCATGAAAATAAAAAATCCTATTTTTTTCCCACAAAAATTATCTTTTAGTCACTAATTTTTTATTTTCCCAAGGGTAACAGGAGAAATTGGACCACATAAGTTGTTGTCCAATTTGTCCTGAGTACGCTGATACCCCATATGTGGGGGGGAACCACTGTTTGGGCTCACGGCAGAGCTCGGAATGGAAGGAGCACCATTTGACTTTTTCCAACCAAAATTGGCTGGAATTGAGATTGGATGCCATGTTGCATTTGGAGAGCCCCTGATGTGCCTAAACAGTGGAAACCCCCCACAAATGACCCCATTTTGGAAACTAGACCCCCTAAGGAACTTTTCTAGATCTTTGTTGAGCAATTTGAACCCCCAAGTGCTTCACACAAGTTTATAATGTAGAGCCGTAAAATTTAAAAATCATATTTTTTCCACAAAAATTATCTTTTCACCCCAATTTTTATTTTTCCAAGGGTAACAAGACTCCAAAAGTTATTGTGCAATTTGTCCTGAGTGCGCTGATACCCCATATGTGGGGGTAAACCACTGTTTGGGTGCATGGCAGAGTTTGGAAGGGAAGGAGCGCCGTCTGACTTTTTCAACGCAGAATTGCTGGACGCCATGTCGTGTTTGGAGAGCTCCTGATCTGCCTAAACAGTGGAAACCCCCATAAATGACACCATTTTGGAAACTAGACCCCTCAAGGAACTTATCTAGATGTGTGGTGAGAACTTTTAACCCCCAGGTGTTTCACTAAAGTTTATAACGTACAGCCGTAAAATAAAAAATCCTTTTTTTTTTTTACAAAAATGATTTTTTCGCCCCTAATATTTTATTTTCACAAGGGTAACAGGAGAAATTGGACCCCAAAAGTTGTTGTCCAATTTGTCCTGAGTACGCTGATACTCAATATGTGGGAGAAAACTACTGTATGGGCACACGTCAGGGCTCGGAAGGGAAGTAGTGACGTTTTGGATTGCAGACTTTGATGGAATGGTCTGGGGGCGTCATGTCACATTTGGAGAGCCCCTGATGCACCTATACAGTGGAAACCCCCCACAAGTGACCCCATTTTGGCAAATAGACCCCACAAGGAACTTATCTAGATGTGTGGTGAGCACTATGAAGCCCCAAGTGCTTCACAGAAGTTTATAATGTACAGCCGTAAAAACAAAAAAATCATTTTTTTTGTACAAAAATGATATTTTCGCCCCCAGTTTTTTATTTTCCCAAGGGTAACAGAAGAAATAGGACAAATTGCACAATAACTCTTGGGGTCCAGAGTACGCTGATACCCCATATGTGGGGATAAACTACTGTTTGGACGCATGGCAGAGCTCAGAAGTGAAGGAGCACCGTTTGACTTTTTCAACGCAGAATTGGCTGGAATTGAGATCAGACGCCATGTCACATTTGGAGAGCCCCTGATGTGCCTAAACAGCGGAAACCCCCCAATTCTAACTCCAACCCTAACCCCAACACACCCCTAACCCTAGTCCCAACCCTAACCACAAACCTAACCCTAACACACCCCTAATCCCAACCCTAACCCTAATCCTAACTTTAGCGCCAACCCTAACCCTAACTTTAGCCGCAACCCTAACCCTAATGGGAAAATGGAAATAAATTCTTTTATTTTATTATTTTTCCCTAACTAAGGGGGTGATAAAGGGGGGTTTGATTTACTATTTATAGCGGGTTTTTATGATTGGCAGCTGTCACGCTAAAAGACGCTTTTTATTGCAAAAATAGTTTTTGCATCATCACATTTTGAGAGCTATAATTTTTGCATATTTTGGCCCACAGAGTCATGTGAGGTCTTATTTTTTGCGGGACGAGTTGACGTTTTTATTGGTACCATTTTTGAGCACGTGACGTTTTTTGATCGCTTTTTATTTCGATTTTTGGGAGGTTAGAATGAACAAAAATCAGCAATTCATGAATTTCTTTTGGGGGAGGCGTTTATACCGTTCCGCGTGTGGTAAAATTGATAAAGCAGTTTTATTCTTCGGGTCAGTACGATTATGGCGATACCTCATTTATATCATTTTTTCATGTTTTGGCGCTTTTATAGAATAAAAACAATTTTATATAAAAAATAATTATTTTTGCATCGCTTTATTCTGCGAGCTATAACTTTTTTATTTTTTCGCTGATGATGCTGTATGACGGCTCGTTTTTTGCGGGACAAGATGACGTTTTCAGCGGTACCATGTTTTTTTATATCGGTCTTTTTGATCGCGTGTTATTCCACTTTTTGTTCGGCGGTATGATGATAAAGCATTGATTTTTTGCTTCTTTTTTTTTTTTTTAAGGGGTTCACTAAAGGGGTTAACTAGTGGGACAATTTTATAGGGGGGGTCGTTACGGACGCGGCGATACCAAATATGTGTACTTTTATTGCTTTGTTTATTTTATTTACAGGAAGAAGTGAATTTATTGGGGAATATTTTTTTTTTTTTTATTTAGTTTGGATTTTTTTTTTAAACATGTTTATTTTTATTTTTTTTAACTTTTTTACTTTGTCCCAGGGTGGGACATCACTGTATTTTGTCAGATCGCTGGTGTGACAGTGTGCACAGCACTCTGTCACACCAGCGATCGCTCAGGCAGTGCAGGACGCTTCCTCAGCGCCTGCTCTCAGCAGGCACTGAGGAAGCCGCCTCCCTCCAGGACCCCGGCGCCATCTTGGATCCGGGTCCTGGGAGGGAGGAAGCCCTCAAAACAGCGCGATCACATCGCGCTGCTCTGAGGGTCTCAGGGGGGCGCGCAGGGAGCCCCCACCCTGCGCGATCCCCCCCTGTGCCCCCAGTACACCGCGATCATGTTTGATCGCGGTGTGCAAGGGGTTAATGTGCCGGGAGCGGTCCGTGACCGCTCCTGACACACAGTCATGGGTGTCAGCTGTGATAATCAGCTGACACCCGGCCGCGATCGGCTGCGCTTCCCCGGGAGCGCGTCCGATCGCACGAGACGTACTATCCCGTCCATGGTCATACGGGCCCAGGTACCATGGACGGGATAGTACGTCCGATGGCAGTAAGGGGTTAATAACTATAGGTTCATATTCTGATTCAAGAACAGGATTTGTCCAACTTTGGAAGTTTGGAGTCTGTTTCTTCTCTCAGTGACAACTTGTCCGGCTTTTGAAAATATTCTCTCACAGGGAACAGAGGAGGCCATAATACACAGTCGCTGCTTTGCCAGTTGAAAAAGTCTTGGATAAATGACTTTTCTTTCATTCCACCAAAGTAGGGAAACTGCCTTCCTTTGTAAAATGGGCTGTTGCATATATTTGTCCAGTTCTATAATTCCCGCTGCCACTGGATTCTGCACTGCAGTGACATTTCTCACTTCGGTATTGAAATCTTCCCATAAGCTTGAGGTAGATTGTGATGTCTGTGCTTCTTCCACAGATATTGCTGGACTTTCATCAGCATTTCTCATACCACATACTTTAAGCTTTAGATTTTCATAAGACAGGTTAAATTTTGCATTCTCTGAAAACCCGTACTTTTTAAATCTTGGGTCTAAAAGTTTTGCCTGATTAAGTTCGTTGTCCTATAGGTCCCGGAATCGTGTTGCAAGTTGTGTCTTTAGTGTTGTCACCATTGACTATATTTCTGCTGGAATTGTTGAATCCCTCTGCAATGACTCCATTTTCCTGTTCATTATTTTGACAAATAATATCACTTTTGATCTGGGCACAGATTCTACTGTGACTTCTTGAAAAATCTGCAACACTTATATTGCTTTTTGTGCAACAGTCCACTCATGTGATGTCAGGGTAATGAGTTCTGTATGTAGCATAGCCAAGGTGGCAACTACTGCATCCTTTATTTTGACCATTCTGGATATCATGTCCAAAGTTGAGTTCCACCTAGTAGGGACATCTTGGGTGAGCTTCAGTTCTGGTAATCCCATTTGATTTTGGGTATCATGCAATTTCAAAAGGCCATGTGAACTTCTTTTGAAAAATTCTACAATACCTTTAATAATAATAATAATAATCTTTATATAGCACCAACATATTCCGCAGCGCTTTACAGTTTAACAGATTCAAAACACAAGTCATAAATAACAACGTTAACAATACAATAATTAAAGCAAAATAAGCCGCCCTGCTCGTGAGAGCTTACAATCTACAATGAGGTGGGGGAGATACTAAGTACAGGTGTGTATATACAATGGTGCATTTACAATGATGGTCCAGCCATCTTGAGGGAGTGAGGGATGGATGGAGATAGTGAATGGGCTACACATACACACTTACACATAGAATGACTTTGATTAGTGAATGTGATAGGCCGCTCTGAACAAATGTGTTTTGAGGGAGTGCCTGAAACCATGCAAATTATGGATAGTCCTAATTTCTTGGGGTAGAGCATTCCAGAGGATTGGCGCAGCGCGGGAGAAGTCTTGGAGTCGGGAGTGGGAGGTACGGATTAGTACAGAGGTTAGTCGAAAGTCGTTTGCAGAGCGCAGCAGTCGGTTAGACCGATAGATAGAAATGAGGGAGGAGATGTAGTTGGGTGCTGCACTGTGGAGAGCTTTGTGGGTGAGAACCAGTACTTTGAATTGGATCCTATAATGAATGGGCAGCCAGTGTAAGGACTGGCGAAGAGTGGACGCGTCCGAGTACCGATTAGCCAGATGGATGACCCTGGCTGCTGCATTAAGGATGGACTGGAGAGGGGATAGTCGAGTAATGGGGAGGCCAAGTAATAGAGCGTTGCAGTAGTCCAGGCGGGAGTGGATCAATGCTACAGTAAGGGTTTTTGTTGTTTCCATGGTGAGAAAAGGGCAGATTCTAGAGATGTTCTTTAGGTATAGGCGGCAAGAGCGGGCAAGAGATTGTATATGGGAGGTGAAGGAGAGATTGGTGTCAAACATAACACCCAGACAGCGAGCCTGCTGCCCGGGTGTTATTATGGTGCCGCCCACGGAGAGGGAAATGTCAGATTTAGGGAGGTTAGTAGACGGCGGGAGCAGAAGGATTTCAGTTTTGGAGAGGTTAAGTTTCAGATAGAGAGCGGACATGATGTTGGAGACTGCGGACAGACAGTCGGTGGCGTTCTGTAGAACAGCGGGGGTAAGGTCGGGGGATGACGTGTATAGTTGTGTGTCATCAGCATAAAGATGGTACTGAAAGCCAAATCTGCTGATGGTCTGTCCAATTGGGGCCGTGTATAGAGAGAAGAGAAGGGGGCCAAGGACTGAGCCCTGGGGTACACCGATAGTGAGAGGAAGAGGAGATGACGTGGAGCCAGAGAACGAAACACTGAAGGAGCGGTCAGAAAGATAGGAGAACCAGGAGAGAACATTGTCCATAATACCTAGTGACTGGAGCCTAGACAGTAGGAGACGGTGGTCAACCGTGTCGAAAGCTGCAGAAAGGTCGAGAACAATGAGCAGAGAGTGGTCACCGTTACGTTTTGCTGTCAGAAGGTCATTGGTCACTTTGAGTGCAGTTTCAGTCGAATGTAGGGGTCGGAAGCTGGACTGTGAAGGGTCTAGAAGGGAGTAAGTGGAGAGGTAACGGGTGAGGCGGGAGGTAGACTAGGCGCTCCAAAAGTTTAGAGATGAAGGGGAGATTGGAGACCGGTCTGTAGTTGTTTGTGCAGGAAGGGTCGAGTATGGGTTTCTTTAGTAGTGGAGTAATGGAGTGTTTGAAGGAAGATGGGAAAATGCCAGAGGAGAGTGAGAGATTAAAGATTGTAGTTAGGTGAGTTGTGACAACTGGAGAGAGAGACTGGAGGAGATGTGCGGGAATGGGGTCAGTAGTGCATGTAGTCGGAAGAGAGGAGTCTGGAGACTTCTTCTGTGATGGGATCAAATGTGGAAAGTGAGCCAGGGGAAATATAGGGTGGGATGGGAGTCACTGCACTTGGTGGTTGAAAGCAGATTTCCTGACGGATAGTATCTATTTTTTCTATAAAGTGGGAGGCCAGGTCGTCAGCACAAATGTCTGTGATAGGGGCTTGTGCTTTTGGCCTGAGGAGGGAGTGAAAAGTGTCAAAAGTTTCTTGGGTTTGTTGGCTAGTGAGGAGATCAGGGTGGTGAAGCAGGTCTGTTTGGCGAGGTGAAGGGCAGCATTATAAGTTATTAACATGAATTTAAAGTGGATGAAGTCTTCTGGTGTGCGGGTTTTTCTCCAGAGGCGTTCAGCACTCCTAGAGCATTGCTGAAGAAGTTGAGTTTGCAATGTGAGCCAGGTCTGTTTTACTGTGTGTTTGGAAGTTCTGAGGGTGAGCGGTGCTACTTGGTCAAGGGTGCTTCTAAGAGTGTCATTGTAGTGCTGAACAGCCAGATTAGGACAAGAAAAAGAGGAGATTGGGGACAGCGATGAGTGTAGGGAGTCTGAAAGTGTCTGAGGGTTAATGGCTTGTAGATTTCTGAATGTATGGTAGGTAGGAGTGCGCTGGGTGGTCGAGGATTTGTGAGGATGAAGGAGAGAATGTTGTGGTCAGAGTGGAAGCGGTGAGTTATTTAGGTGGGAGATTGAGCAGAGGTGGACAAAGACCAGGTCAAGGGTGTTACCATCCTTGTGTGTCTCAGAGGTTGAAAGCTGTGAGCGGCCTAGAGAAGGCCTTTTATCTTATTAATAATGCTGTTAATGCCATTAACAGAAATTCCAGCCTGAACAACCAAGTTTACACAATGCGCAAAACATGGTAGATGTCGCCAGTTGGACATCCTGCCACCTGCCACAATATTAGCTGCATTGTCTGTAACAACAGCCACCACTTTATTTTCCAACCCCCATTCACGGACTGTGTCCTTCAATCGCCTGCAAAGATTTTCAGAACTGTGCCTTTCCTGCATTTCAAGGCATTCTAACAGCACCAAACGTAGCTCACATGCTGTATTGATGAAATGAGCTGTGACAGCATTATAACTTTGCTTATTTAATGAGGTCCATGAGTCTGTAGTTAAGCAAACTGCATCAGTCTTGCAAATGAAATCGCACTCTCGCTAAAGTGCTATTGTACAGTTGCAATAGCAAACTGCTAGACACGGTTTTCCTTGTGGGAGAATTCTATCCTGGACATATTGTATTTACTAGCGTTTTGAACTTTCTCCTCCACAATACTAAATTGGTGGAAACCAATAATAAAATTTAGCAGCTGCTCATCCAACTGTTTTGATCGCCTAACAGACAATGGTCTATTGCTGCTGAAGTAACTACCTATGGTAGTTTGTTGCTTTTGGATAGTTTGTACAGCTGAGGAACATATTGCAGCAGCTTGATTTACATCTGTAGTTGCACTTGTGCCTTGTGGTGGTTCAAATGGATTGTCTTGAACATCATCTTCACATGGTTTGAGACAGTGTGGGGATTGGTTGTTGTGGTTCACTCCTAGTAGTGGATATTGTTGGATGCTTACTATTTAAATGGTGTGACAGATTAGGCCTGTTTCACACATCCGGTGTGCGCCTGACGGCGCCCCCGGCATTTAGCCGCAGCGCCGCATCAGAAAACCTGATGCGCCGCTTGCGGTTTTTTTTGCATTGACTTGCATTAGCGCTGGATGGCGCCGCATGTCAATGCGTCGTATGCGATTTTGTCCAGATGCGGCGGAAATGTATATTCCGGCGGCCGGACAAAACGCAGCATGTAACGTTTTTTTTTTTTTGCCGGATTCCCCTGATGTCTCCGGGCATCAGAAACCATCCGGCAAAAAAATGCATGCGGCGCATCAGGTTTTCTAAATGCCGGGGGCGCCGTCAGGCGCACACCGGATGTGTGAAACAGGCCTTACCCACAGAACTGCAAGCTACACTTATCACATTTGAGCAGTAGGAACATTTTGCTTTCTTCTGATCTCCATTAAGTGTGAAATGATTCCATAACTGGCTTCTCTTTCTCTTCAGTGTATTATCTGCACACATTATATTCACTTGCAGTGTCTCTGTCAGAGTCAGACAGTATTCACACCACTGCAATAGGTTGTAAAAGGAAGATATGTGGTAAAACTACACAGAACGAGAGTTACCAAGCTGCCTTACAGTAAATGTATCTTTGCTGCCCATAGCAACCAATCACAGCTCAGATTTCACTTGCCAGAGCAATATCAGAAAGCTGACCTGTGAC
Source organism: Oophaga sylvatica (assembly GCA_033576555.1). Taxonomy (NCBI): domain Eukaryota; kingdom Metazoa; phylum Chordata; class Amphibia; order Anura; family Dendrobatidae; genus Oophaga; species Oophaga sylvatica. The sequence goes on from JARQOD010011091.1 coordinate 10,547, forward strand.
TGGTTGCTATGGAGCAAAGAAAATCTTCCTATAAGACAGCCTGATAATTCTCCACCCTATCCTGTGAGGAGCTGATAGGAAATGCATCATGTGACCTATGAACTATATGAACTGCTGAACTAAATGTTCTATTGAGAATGACTCAGGACTGCCTAGTTTGATCTGATGCATCTCCCTGAGCCCAGCAGCGCCACCTGTGGTAGTGTAGAGTACTGACTCTTAATGATTGTGTATGAGGGAGCTGAGAAGCAGTTCAGCATCCACCATTTTGAGAACAGAACAGGAGCCAGTGGTAAAGATTTTAGCAAGACTGATCTTCTAGGCTACAGGAGGCTAATCCTCTACAGGAGGCGAATCTTATCACAAAGGCAGGTGAGGGGCATGAGCCACACACAAACACTCTCTCCTCTCATACACACATGAGCTGTCTGTCTACTGTGCAATTTCAGTTTTTATTAATATTATTACTATTATATTTGTATTTGATGTGTGGTATAGTGACGCGCACCACACTGAGGTGGTACCAGGGCTATGGGGTACTCGGCACCGAGCCCATTGATTTCCATGGGAGATGTCACTGGCAGCGGGACTCGGTCCGTGGCCCTGGCGGTCATGCAATGGGGGATATTTACAGGGGAATTGTAGATTAGAATAGTTCATGACGCCACCTGTGGCTTCTGATCAATTTGACCAGCGCTGCTATATGGATCTTCCTAGGGGATGTTATGAGGCAGCTGGATGGTAAGTCTCCCACAGGCGAGACTGGTCCCTGGAAGTCTATGGTGGTGCAGGGTGTAGTAAATGAAACAGTCTCACACAAGGCAATCTCTTTCCATACCTTTACTTGCAGATGTTTCAGGCAGGTCCCGGGAAGCTGGTCGGGGTGGAGAATGCACATTCAGGATAACCGCTGAGCAGGTTAGAGGCCTCCTTTAACCTTGTATATGTGTGAGTACAAACTTGCATGAAGTCAAGTTAACTCTGTTAGTCTCCAGCTCGTTCAATAGCTGCAACGCCCGGCCGACATTGTGGTAGAGCCTTCTAGTTGGTGAGAACAGAGTCTCTACTTTTGTAGCGTCCCACTCAAGGTCCTTGTTCTACCTGACTCCGTTTACGTATCAGCGCTTAGGGCTACCTTCTGCGACTTGTAGTCCAGAAAGCCTCCGGTTTTCTTATTACTAGGCGTGAAGCACTAGCAACGCTTCGGACCCCGGTGTCCGGTGAATTAGTGCGGGTACTCCGGTACCTGATGCACTTGTCTCTATCTTTCTCCACTGTGCCCCTCGTCCTGCTCTTGCTCTTAACATAAGCACAAGTAGCGATGATGTGAATATCAGCTTTCTTCAGAGCTCACTGAACAGTTCTCAGTACACTCCCTGTCGCAGCTCCTGTGATTACCTTCCTTCTTTCCTTTCTTTCTCAGACCCTGTCCAGAGCAGCACACAGGAACTCTGTCAAACTGTGTACACGCTGTAGCTCCGAGAGTCACCTTCCACTTTCCAAGGAATACAGGTAGCTTGTGCTGAGGTACTGGCTTTGTAGTTCTGACTGGGCTAGAGTGACTCCTTACACTCAAACCAGACTCCACTTCATGAACTTGCTCTGCCAGAATCTAGTCTGCACTCCTCTTCCTCCAAGACTAGACTGAAGTGATACTGAACCAGTTTGCTCCTCTCCTCGACTGAACTGTACTGTCCTAAGACAGGAAGCTGACTGAACACTGAACACTGGACTGCTACATGTCACTACCTTTTATACCCTAGTGGGTGTGTTGGGAAATGTGAGTGACGTGAATGAATATCAAGCTTCACGGTTACCTTCTTGTGCATTTTCCTGGAATATGTGTGCCTGGCGTAGCTGGGCCACACATCCCCCCTTGGTTAAACACAGCACTCCCGGGCTGTAAAAGAGAAAAGAAAACATTTTTGTTTTGCATATAACATCAACATAATAACTCATCCCTTGCGGGAGGTAAGAATTCTTGAACGTTACACTGTATACATAGAAAAATATAAAAGTATCAAAAACACTTTCATAAATACAAGACAAGATTCTTGTGGAGGACCCGCACCAAAAACCTCCCACGCGGGTCCTGGGTGGGCTGCAGGACTTCATTGCTGCAGACCTCACTATAGGCCACACCATACGGGTTTTTCTTCAGAGGTAGTAAGGTTTTGTGTAAAACCAACATGAGGCACTGAAGTGCGAACTATTTACATTTACAGTTTCTGGGCTGGCACAGTCCACAGCCACGCAGTCCTTTGCATGATAAAACATTTCACATATAACATTTCAAGAGATATTAACTTTTTAACTCCTTACCCGTCCGGGTATGCTACTTTTAAATATGTAAACATTATTCAAAACATTTAGACATCTATCAATAATAAAGTGCAAATTCTTCTGTAAACTTCTTCATAACTTTATACATTTTCTGATGCAGTAAACCCTGTCTGGGTCCTACTGTTTTTCATCTTTGCTTGGAGTGACGTTTACTTTTTCCATCCCTGGGGACAGAAGTACACGATGCCCTTGGGTACCCATTACCAGGATATCATGTCCTGCGATGTAGGTTTGGGTAGCTACAGTCTTCATTCTTACTGTGGTCCCACCGGGTACTTCTTTCATGTACGACGCTAGTGGCGTTGTTGAAGGTGCCGCAGTAACTTGCGATTCAGAACTGGTCGCAGGTTGCGATGCTGGAATGGTCGCAGGTCGCGATGCAGAGCAGGACTTGGATGTAGAGGAGTACGCAGGGGGTGATACTGGTGCATGGCCTGGTGCGGACGCCAAAGATGACGCTGCTGGGGCTTGCGGTGCTGTGGCACGGGAGACCTCACTGGTATCAGGGACGGGGTTGCTGTCACGGGTGACGTTTAAGGCGTACCACCCTTTTAACCCCCAGTGCCGTGTATAGCTTACAATGTCCCCGTTTACAAGATCCCTCCCAGGGTGCCCGATGGGTAAGTGGGACTCCACATCTCTCCGACTCACAAAGATCTCTTGGTATAGGCCTGGCTCATGTATGAAGCCCCAGCCTTTGCGGAGTTGGAACCCAGTTATGCACCCTGGCGCCGCGGTTCCCGTCGCGTACCTTTATTCTTCCGGACGGCCTCCTTATCAGCAAGGAACTTCTCATGGTACCGCTGCTGCGCCTCTCTCTGCTCCTGTTGCCGTTGTTTATCCAGATCACGGCGTCGCTGCTCATTTTCCACTTTTACAGCATAAGTGACGTCATCCAGATACTGCATTGCGTCCCAATCGATTTCTGGCAATGATGGCTGGAACCCCTCCGGTGTTCCTACCGGGGAACTGTAATCTGCTGCGGCCTCCTGGCCTAGCTGGCACTCCGAACAGGCAGGACCTCCTCAGCCTCCTTCTCTTCCACCTCTCCATCGGTGGGATCAGGTACAGCACTTTTGGGGGCGGCCTCCGGTTTTCCTTCAGCTTTCTTTAGCAGGGACTTAGGAAAGTCAGGTGATGGCGTTATGTCTGTGGGAGAGAGCACTGCGTCCCACAGCAGCCGCTGTGTCTGGGCACGCCAGCGTCTCTCGGTCTCCTCCATGTCTGCCTGGCGCTGGATTAACTTTTTAAGCGCCGCATTCTCCTCCTTGCACTCCAGCAAGGTTTGCTGAAGTTTCTGTATTAGGGATGGCTCCGGTTCAAACAACAGCTTCTCCGGGGAGCAGGGCCTGCGCTCCACCGCTCCACTGCATAGCTGCTCTTGTCCTTCTGCCATCTCTCCCCAGGCCAGACTGTGTTCTCCATCAGGAACAATCTGGTCTCCTCCGTGGAGGCGGGATTTGCGCTTCCTCTTTTTTGCATAGAAGATTAAGAGGAGGCGGATCTCCCTTGCAGTGGGGTAGGATCTCACATTATAATAGCATTTTGAGAGGACGCCCACCTTCTTCACCAACGCCTCAGGGCGCGAATATGGCGGTAAAAATGGCGGTATTTGGCGCCAAAAATGACAAAACAGCAAACAGTCTTTTCTTGCATAAAACAGTCAATATAGGCAACACAGGACTCACAATTTTGCAAGCTTCGTATCCTGTTCGTGACGCCAGAAAAGATGACGCGCACCACACTGAGGTGGTACCAGGGCTATGGGGTACTCGGCACCGAGCCCATTGATTTCCATGGGAGATGTCACTGGCAGCGGGACTCGGTCCGTGGCCCTGGCGGTCATGCAATGGGGGATATTTACAGGGGAATTGTAGATTAGAATAGTTTGTGACGCCACCTGTGGCTTCTGATCAATTTGACCAGCGCTGCTATATGGATCTTCCTAGGGGATGTTATGAGGCAGCTGGATGGTAAGTCTCCCACAGGCGAGACTGGTCCCTGGAAGTCTATGGTGGTGCAGGGTGTAGTAAATGAAACAATCTCACACAAGGCAATCTCTTTCCATACCTTTACTTGCAGATGTTTCAGGCAGGTCCCGGGAAGCTGGTCGGGGTGGAGAATGCACATTCAGGATAACCGCTGAGCAGGTTAGAGGCCTCCTTTAACCTTGTATATGTGTGAGTACAAACTTGCATGAAGTCAAGTTAACTCTGTTAGTCTCCAGCTCGTTCAATAGCTGCAACGCCCGGCCGACATTGGGGTAGAGCCTTATAGTTGGTGAGAACAGAGTCTCTACTTTTGTAGCGTCCCACTCAAGGTCCTTGTTCTACCTGACTCCGTTTACGTATCAGCGCTTAGGGCTACCTTCTGCGACTTGTAGTCCAGAAAGCCTCCGGTTTTCTTATTACTAGGCGTGAAGCACTAGCAACGCTTCGGACCCCGGTGTCCGGTGAATTAGTGCGGGTACTCCGGTACCTGATGCACTTGTCTCTATCTTTCTCCACTGTGCCCCTCGTCCTGCTCTTGCTCTTAACATAAGCACAAGTAGCGATGATGTGAATATCAGCTTTCTTCAGAGCTCACTGAACAGTTCTCAGTACACTCCCTGTCGCAGCTCCTGTGATTACCTTCCTTCTTTCCTTTCTTTCTCAGACCCTGTCCAGAGCAGCGCACAGGAACTCTGTCAAACTGTGTACACGCTGTAGCTCCGAGAGTCACCTTCCACTTTCCAAGGAATACAGGTAGCTTGTGCTGAGGTACTGGCTTTGTAGTTCTGACTGGGCTAGAGTGACTCCTTACACTCAAACCAGACTCCACTTCATGAACTTGCTCTGCCAGAATCTAGTCTGCACTCCTCTTCCTCCAAGACTAGACTGAAGTGATACTGAACCAGTCTGCTCCTCTCCTCTCCTCGACTGAACTGTACTGTCCTAAGACAGGAAGCTGACTGAACACTGAACACTGGACTGCTACATGTCACTACCTTTTATACCCCTAGTGGGTGTGTTGGGAAATGTGAGTGACGTGAATGAATATCAAGCTTCACGTTTACCTTCTTGTGCATTTTCCTGGAATATGTGTGCCTGGCGTAGCTGGGCCACACAATAGTGTTTTACTACCTTCTTTTCCAACATCAGGAGCTATAAAGAGCAAGTGAGAGACAGAGCAGGGAGCTGTATGAGCGATCACTGTCTCCTCCCACTTGCTGTTTAGTTCACCATCCTGACAGATTAGTTCATTATGAACTAGATGAACTAGTTCACTCTGAAGATTAGTTCATTTTGAACTACTCACGAACTGCCCATCACTAGTTCCAACCAATTGCAGAGCACCACAACGAAGCTTCCAGCTTACTGCTGGAAGCTGCCATACAGTCTTGTGCTTCTCTGGTTTAGTCTTGTCAGTGTGTGGGGTTTTGTCTTCAATTGCTCCTTGTTTTGCTCTCTGCTTATTGTTTCCTAACTATTACAGATCCTGATTTTGTCTTTTAAGCATATTCTTGACTTTGTCCCAGCTTGGTGACCATTCCTGCCTCTGGTTCACACTTCCAGACAGCAGCCCATCAGTAGGTAGCAATCCACTGGTTCCTGTTGTAAGTCCAAATCCCTGTATAGGGGTTAAAGGGTGTCGGGATTTCTCTGGAATCTGCCTGTTGGAGTAGCTTGTGCCAAGTCTGTCTGAGCTGGCTTTTTTTTTTTTTTGAGCATATGGCCTCATACAGATGTTTCAACTGAGCCAAGTATCTAATCCCAACATGTGATATACATCTCATATCTAACTCCAGTGTGTGATATTCTGCATATCTAATCCAGTTCATGATACTCTACATATCTAAGCCCAACATGTGATACAACAAGCTGCACAAACTAACAGAATTGGCTATGCCAATCATCCTCATCAACACTGTCCACATCTTGGTATCACTTCGCAGTCATCCTACATTAACATTTTGTGAGCACCCAGGAGGAGAGGAATGCCATCACATGTGACCAGATCCTGCCAGCTTCTACTGCAGTCATAAAGTGAGCTTGCGGCATTTTCTAGGCAAACTTCAACTGCTGTTCCCCTGCCCCCACAACCCATAGTGTTAAAAGTGAAATATGAGAATTTTGCATTTTTCACACTATAATATAATTATTTTTTTTTAAGGCACATTACCCTTAACCTTTATTTCTTGGCTGTCGGCCCCTCCATAAAGAACTCTGCACAAATAATCCATGAAAGACATTGAAGCTTTTTCTATGGGACATTCTGGACAATATGAAATGGTGTATAGAATGAGGGAGAGACGGCCGATCATGATTGACACAATTCTAGCAAACAGATTAGTTTTCTCCATTCGCACTTTCCTGCTAATATGTTCCACCAGGGAAAAAATATTTGACCTCGTAATGTCCTCATTGTGGGGAGAAATATTGATCTCCAGATGTTTTATAGCACCTTCCTGAGACACAACTATCTCTGCTAAAGGTTCCAGTAACTTTGCAAACACGCTAAAGTAACACCAATGATGTCTACCTCAATTTATACAAAAGGGGTTAGATTCACAGAATTGTGGAAATTATCATAACCTATAGCTTCTCCACTTGTGAATATAATCCCTAAGAGATGGATTATTGAGAGAACTAGATATCTGATTATAATTCCAGTACTGTGCCTTTTGGTTTAGGATGATTCAGCAGAGACGGTGATAAATGGGAGTATAGAAAATAGTTAAATATATTAAACAATAATCAAAATCACAATCTACATGTAACTCAGGTCTATCAAAACAGGGAATCAGGATATTGATTGAGAATTTTGATCATAGATTATCAAAAGGCTTTTCGAAAAGAGGGAAGGTCCCCCAATAAACTATTCTACCAGTCAGTATATAGTAGAGTAGAGAAAAAGTAATAAGCATAAAAAGCCAAACATTAATACAAATATCAATATTCAAAGCTCCATAGAAAGGTGTGTAGATGACATATTATCTGTTTAATTGGTAAAACTATGGTGAATGTTATAGATCTATCCAAACAAGACCTGTCATAAATACACAATAGGCAGTGTCTTAATATAGAACACTCAATGACGTGTGCTATGAAGTGAGGCAAAAAAATTTAAAGTCCTTTTTCAAACAAAACTTGCGCGTAGTAAGTCATTATTGCAATGCAGTGAGTATTAAGGTATTTAACACACTTGGTAGCAGCCATCAAAGGGCTTTGAGTGCATAAGATGCAAAGGAATAGATGACTAAAATGCATGGTTGTTTACTACCGGACTTTATGACTGTAGTTATGGACACCAGAGACAAGTGTTTTGACACATGTTTCACCACACTGGGTGGCTTCAGGAGACGTGGGGGGGAAATGCTGCAGAATAAAAGGCTTCTAAAAACACAAGGGTAAAAAAAAACAATTAATATATAAAATGAATGAATAAGAGAACTCTAAATTGCATCAGTATTTGGTGACTGATCTCTGCCTTCATCAGTTCTAGGTACTTGTCACTTGCACACAGTTTTTGAATGCATTTGTCGTGGAGGTTTTTCCCAAACATTTTGGGAAAACTAACTGCAGATCTGTGTATGAAGCTTGTGCAAATTCTGTCTCTGTAATCCCACACAGACTGAATGAAGTTGAGATCAGGGCTCTGTGAGGCCAAGTCGCCTTCAAGTCTCTTTATTTTTTATACTGAAGACTGTTCCTAATGACATTGGATGTTTGGGATCATTTTTCTGCTGCAGAAAAAACTATAGTTACATTTACCATTTGCTGAAACATTTTAAATAAAATACATTTGTACAATTTTATTAACATGCAATATTCTGTGGATTCCTATTGATGATAATGAGATTTTAGTGGTTTAAGTACCCAAAATGGTCAAGCAAGAATTTAACTCTTGAAAATTTTAGATGAAATTCTGTACACTCGCAACCCATTTCAAGGGTCCTCATTGTCAGGCAAGACCATATCTGGGGGAATAAAGGTCTAGCTTTCCAAATACCTAGTCTGAGCATTCAGTTCAGGAAAATAGGCCAGATGTTAAGGCTGTATTTGGGAATGAGTGATCCCTTTCAAATGTTCTGCCTCTCCTTGCAGGTCTGAGTCGTCATTTTGGGAACAGTGCAGAGTCTGTAGAAAGGGTGATCTGTAACTGGAATGAGCTGGTGGCTCACTTAAAATCTCAAGGTGAGCAAGATTTCCTTGCTCTTCTTATGGTCCTGAGATGCTCATCCCAGGGACAAGTAGTCCAGTAAAGGCATGTAATCTGCAAAAGGGATGAGATGAAGTGGTCCATTAGGTGAGCCAGCTATTTACTGTAGTCCCTTTTTAAGATGATCCCTGGTATAGGGCAGAGTGCTGAAAAGTAGTGTTGTGTGGATGACCTGGTGCTGACTCCAGTGATATTTGTTTCATAATATCATCTAAACTAGCAACTGACATCTGCATGTAGTCACTAATTTTCTGGGTGCTGATCTCCTGAAATATGGTGTACATGTAAGGGGATGACAGAGGCTGCTGTGTACCTCCCCCTCAGTGTTCACATTAAATGCATGCAATTCCATACTTTAAAGAAAGAAATGGCCGGAGCAAAGCCTCCCCCCCCCTCCTCAGGAGGCGTGGGCGGAGTTCAACTTGACGGGGGGGGGTTGGAAGGGTTAGTTGGGGGGAAGTGCATTTAAATTAAGGGGTCTATATAGGGAGGTGGGGAACGGCCTCAGGTCAGTTTCCTACCTTTGGATAAAATAGTATAACATGTCAGACGTGGAGAGAGCCTTGGAGCTGCTAAGGCAGACGCCTTATCGCAGCCTCCAGGTTGGTTGGAGGCGCAGGTCGCGGGCATCGCTCCTGGGACCTCAGGGCAGTCTGCCCCATCTCCAGTGAGGGAGCGCCGTTCAAGACGGGTGAGGCCCCCTGAGCGGCTCTCCCCAGATGCAGCTCCCAGGGCCTCGCGTCAGCGTAGGAACCTCTCTAGGGACCCTCCAGGCTGGACGCCACAAAGTTCCCGGGCCAGCAGGCCCCGGCCTGGGAGGAATCCGCTTGCTCGGCGGGGCCCTGCGGCAGTGTCCAGGCCTCTGCCTTGCATCAGTGTGGGGGCGGAGCCGGCACGCGCTAGGTGGCCTAGGAGACCAGGATCTTCGGGGGGCCGCGGCAGCGGTGCCACTGCTGAGCGGCCTGCCTCTCCCTTCAGGATGGAAGCGATTGGAGGTGGCGCAGCGGCCTGTGTACCGGCAGGGCCAGTGACTCCATCCCCCACCGACAGTGGGGCAGCAGGTCTGTCGGGGGGCTACCGTAGTGGGAGGTGTGCAGTGCGGCCTGCCTTATCCTGCAGGCCACGATCAGGTGATGGCAGGACAGCGGCCTGCTTGGCGGCAGGGCCGGTGCAGTCCTCCCTCACAAGCAGTGAGGCGCCAGGTTTTTTGGGGGGTCGCTAGAGTGGGGTCTCCTCTGGGTGGCCTGCTCTTACCGCCTGTCTCACGATGCCTAGCCCTATATTTAGCGTGACAGCGGCCTGCAGCGCAGCAGGGCCGGGACCACTGACCCCGGTACATGGTGGTAGGGGATGTCATCCGGGTATCGTTGAGGGATCACGGGGGCCATCTCTGCGCAGGCCCATGGTGCGACGGGAGCTAGGGATGTGGCGACCCAGGTAGCGGAGTCATTTGGGACCCAGCGGTCTGGATCCTCTCTGGAGTTCGGGCCTTCTACGCCAGTCGTTGTCGAGGGGAGTCCTAGTCATCAGCAGCAGGCCACTGGAGTCGCCGTCGCTGGCCAGGACGGAGTGGAGGCATCCGAGGATCCAGGTCTTTCGGCTGGAGGGCCCACAGCCCCCTCGCAGCCCGATGAGTACACCTCTTTGTCTGTCCATCACCCAATCGTGTCTTCTACACAGTTTTGGGGGGGTCAGGTGGGCGATCATCTCGGTATTGGGGGTTCTGCGGTGAGCTGGGAAGTGACTAGGGGCGTTAGGGATATGTTGGTTGGCGTGCGGAACTTGCTGTCACATTTAGAACGGGGTTTGGGTGGTTCATCTCCGTTGGTTGCTTGTGTTTGGTCGCAGGCTGGGGACCATACCGGGCCGAGTGGGTCGGAGTTGGTGGGACCTGTTGTGAATGTTTTAGAAATGAATTCTGAGCAGAAGCTCCCTCTGGTGGTTACAAACCGTACTGAACCATTCAATGAGGATTGGCAATCAGGAGTTACAGACTGGTCTGATATAAAGGAGGTTCCCTCCCATCATGGTTGCCGGTGATCAATTGTTCTTGTCTCAACTGTGTTCCTGGTTCACTTGGAAGCTTGCTGAGTCTTGCCTCTTCTTCTGCTTTCAGATAAGATATTTTCTGTTTTGTTTTTGTGCTTATCATTTGCATATTTCTCTGCATTTCTGTGAGGTTAGCCAGGTTCCCCCGGGGGCTTGGGCTCCTCTCAGTTCCACTGGAGCCATTGTTATTTGTTCATTTGCCTTTTCCAGTTTTTTCAGTGGCTGCGGCTTAGTTTTGTTACACCAGAGAACTGATTTAGGTGGTAGAGGTCGTGTGATCTCAGGTGTTTTTGCAATCAGTAGCGTGGGCATTTTTTAGGGTTTTTTTTTGATTGCAGTGAGTGTCCTTTCTATTCTTTTGCCACGGTCGTTAAAGCATTCCAGAAGGCAAAGCAGAAGCAAGAAAAAGAAGCTGCAGCCCAAGAAAAAGATGCCAAAGCTAAAAAGAAGGCTGCTTCCACCCCCACCATGGTCTACCAAGGTCAGGAAAATTCACCACCCATCAACAACCAGCCAGGGATAAAGTGGGTGATGGTCAGAGGTAGTGGAGCAGATTCTCCACCCCCACCAAGAAGACAAGAACATGAGCACGACAGAAGATCCAACCAACGAGACAAAGACCAGGTCGTGACCCCGAAAGACGTGTGTTGTGCTGGGAGTGTGGCAGCCCAGATCATATCCTTAGAGACTGTCCATGCCACGGGAATCACAGGAATGGCCCCAGCTCTAGGGACAGCTATGACAACAGACGTCAAGATTGTAATGAGAGGCCGCCCCCACGCTACTGACGGGAAGGCCAACCAGTGTCCACCTTCCCAGCTGCCCATCCATCTGCAGCTTGCGGGACAGTCACCCTACAGGTGGACAATCAACCTTTGAAGTTCTTAGTTGACACTGGGGCGGCCACTTCTGTCATCTCTTCTACACAGCTTCCTTCATCAGTATCTCTATCCTCTGAAACTCTTACCTGTGTTGGAGTTGAAGGTCAGAAGACCACCTCTCCTCTTACTGTCCCAGTGTCTGCAGGACCCTTCACTGGAGTATTGACTAAATTCATGGTCTCTGAAACCTGCCCTGTTAATCTACTTGGAGCTGACTTGTTGGAAAGGATGAAAGCTACAATCACCTTTGGAGAACAAGGTATGGAACTCTGCCTACAAGACCCCAACTCACAGCAAGGGGTGGAAGATAGATGTGTTCTAAAGGCCTTTCCCCTGATGATGATGACCATATCACCTCCCCTCTGGATATCACCTGAAGCCTTTGATCCCTTCCTGGACACTTCCCGGTACCCAGACTCCCTGTGGTCTAATGGTCCTGAAGATGTAAGACTGCTACAAGTACCACCAGTCAAGGTACATCTAAAGCCTGGCCATCAATACCCACGTTTGCCTCAATATCCTCTCAAAGCAGCACAAGAACACAGTTTGGGTGCACAAATTTCTTCTCTTCTGAAGTCTGGGGTTCTGATAAGATGTGTATCACCCTGCAACACACCCCTGTTCCCAGTCAAGAAAAAGACAGCTCCAGGAGAACCTCCAAAGTACCGGCTGGTGTAGGATCTCAGAGCAGTCAATGCAGCAACTATTCTGGAAACACCTGTGGTGCCAAATCCTAACACCCTGTTGTCTCAGGTGCCAGTATCTGCTACAATGTTCACTGTCATTGATTTGGCAAATGCCTTCTTCAGTGTGCCCTTAAGGGTATGCCACACTAAACGAGATCGCAAACGAGATCGCAAACGAGATCACTAAAACATCACTATTTTGCGATCTCGTTAGCGACCTCGTTGTGTGTGGCATGTAGCAACTATGTGGCCCCTGCTGTGATCTCGTTGATCGTTCACTAGAGTTCTGGACCGTTTTTTGATCGTTGGCGTCCCGCTGGGAGCCTATATCGCTGTGTTTGGCACCTTTTGCGAACGACCTCGTTTGTGACGCATATGGGTTTAGCGTCACGGAGTGGATCGCAATATCTGTAAGTTCTCTTTTGCGTCACAGAGAGGATCGCAGAAGTTACAAAGCAGGCTAGCAGGACGCAGAGAGCAGGAGCAATGCTGGAAATTCCTATGAATCAGAAGCGCTCAGTACATGCTAATGAAATCCTAACGACCGCCAAAGTCGTTAAAGAGATCGCTGACCGCTGATGAGTCGTTTATGAGATCTCCTGTTTGGCAGCTACTAGCGACCTAAAAGAGATCTCACAAACGATCTCATTAGCTTGCGTCGTTATTGAGATCGCTAGGAGAAAATGAACTCGGCACTCAACTTTAGTATAGTGAGAATAAAGATTTTTATTCACAGTAGTAACACGAAACGTTTCGGTCCTATATCATGGACCTTCATCAGTCACAGATACTACTGGGAAGGGGGTTGATCCACATAGGGAAGAAAGAAAGGGCTGGATATAGCCTGTGTTGGTGGGGTGAGATGAGGAAGAGGACAATGCCTCTATTGCACTAGTAACCTGTTGTGAAGGAGTCCGGTAGTGAGGATAGGTCTCTGCATTGGACGCGGTGTCCACCGCTAGTCTGGGTGCCAGACTAGCGGTGGACACCGCGTCCAATGCAGAGACCTATCCTCACTACCGGACTCCTTCACAACAGGTTACTAGTGCAATAGAGGCATTGTCCTCTTCCTCATCTCACCCCACCAACACAGGCTATATCCAGCCCTTTCTTTCTTTCGATCAACCCCCTTCCCAGTAGTATCTGTGACTGATGAAGGTCCATGATATAGGACCGAAACGTTTCGTGTTACTACTGTGAATAAAAATCTTTATTCTCACTATACTAAAGTTGAGTGCCGAGTTCATTTTCTATTAGATACGGTGTGGGAACCTACTCTGGCACCTTCTTGGTTGTGCACACGGTTATTTTTTCACGTTATTGAGATCGCTAACTAGATCACTAAGTGTGGCAGTACCTTTACACGAAGACTCTTGGTTCCTTTTTGCTTTCACCTTTCAAGGATCACAGCTTGCATGGACCAGGACCCTACAAGGAGCCCAGAACTCGCCTAACCAGTTTACACAGGCCATGAAATCAGTCCTGGAACCTTGGATTCAAGAAAATCCACAGGTCATCCTTCTACAGTATGTGGATGACCTCCTGTTGTGTGGAACTCGTGATAATCTGGAAGAAGCGTCCACATCTCTCCTGATGTTCCTCCATTCAGCTAACTGCAAGATCTCCAAGAACAAAGTACAGTGGTGCCAGGTGAAAGTTGTCTTCTTGGGACATTGCATCTCACCAGGTGCCAGACATCTCACAGAGGAGAGGAAGCAGGCTATCCGAGAGATAGGCTACCCAGAGACTTACATTGCCATGCAGACCTTTCTTGGACTGATCACCTACTGCAGACTGTGGATCCCTGATGCTTCCAGACTCATGCAACCCTTGTATGACTGTCTCAAGAATGGAGGCCCATATTGGCAAAATGCCCCGGATCCAGATGTCTATGAACAACAGAAACAGTGCTTCTACCAACTGAAGGAGAGTGTCATCTCTGCTCCTGCCTTAGGCATCCCGGATTACACTCAGCTCTTCCACCTCTTCGTGTCTGAATCCGGGGGACACGCTTCTGGAGTTTTAGCTCAACGCCGTGGTGACAAGTACCGGCCTCTAGGCTATTACTCAGCCTGTTTGAACCCTGTGGCTCGCAC
>JARQOD010011092.1:0-24795 GCA_033576555.1 Oophaga sylvatica
CACTTTGAATATCTATTATGCCTTTTGGTCTGAGTACCGCCCCAGCCACTTTCCAACACTTCGTGAATGATATCTTCAGGATCTCCTAGATACATTTGTGGTGATTTATCTGGATGTATTCTAATTTTTTCTAACTCCACAGAGGAACATCATGGACATGTGAGAATGGTCTTAGAATGCCTAAGACAAAACCATCTCTACATCAAACTTGAAAAATGTGAATTCCATAGGACCGAAATTCAGTTTCTGGGGTATGTACTATCTACGCAAGGGATTAGTATGGATGGAAGCAAGACCCAAGCCATCAAGGATTGGCCAATTCCTAGAAATGTGAAGGAGGTGCAGCGTTTCAATCGGTTTGCCAACTTCTATAGACGTTTCATTAAGAATTTTTCTGAGGTAGTGTCACCTATCACCCAACTTACCCGGAAACAGTCTAGGTTCTCCTGGACCCCGCAAGCTCAGGAAGCATTTTCCTGTTTAAAGGATAAATTTACCACCGCACCTATCTTAGTACATCCCAACCCCGAGCTTGCCTTCATAATAGAGGTGGATGCTTCAGACTGTGCCGTTGGAGCTATACTCTCCAGAGAACAGGTGAGAAGAATGTCTTGCATCCCTGTGCCTTCTTTTCCCAGCAGTTGTCTTCGGCTGAGAGGAACTACGATGTGGGCAATAGAGAATTGTTGGCCATTATTGCCTCCTTCAAGAATGGAGACACCTTCTTCAGGGAGCTGCACAGCAAATAGTCGTCCTGACAGACCATCGTAACCTTGAATTTATCAGGTCGGCTAAGTGCCTGACTCCTCGCCAGGCTCGCTGGAATCTTTTCCTAAACCAATTTAATTTTGTCATTTCTTATAGACCAGGATCGCGCAATGGAAAGGCTGATGCACTCTCTAGGATTCATTCAGCAGAGACACGTCCACTTACTCCTCCTAAGACTATTCTTCCTGACTCTAGATTCCTGGGAGTGATTCATAATCAAGACCTACTTAAGGACATCAAGGAAGCATACCATGCGGATTCTTTGTTGGCTCAACCCCCAAAGGACGTAAGTCTTGTCTTTAAGAATGGTGTGTGGATTCAGGGACAACGTCTGTAAGGTTCTATGTATATATTCCTGAAACTCAGTTTGTTCGTCAGCCATTTACTTTCTGTCTTGCTGCAGCTATCTTGCCCTCAGTCAAAATGGAGTTTCCAGCTTGCATGTTCCCGCCCTGATTCTCTCCTTTGCTTCTTAAGCAGCCACAGCTGAGCAATCAGTGCTTCAGAATCTACCTGCAGTGAACCTGTGACTTGACTCCTGTAAGCCTTGGACCTTGTACTCCAGCTATTCCTACTGAGGAACTCTGAAGCACTTGTGGACTCTGAACCCTGCTCTTTGAAAGACCCACGTTTGCATGGACTTACGCACAAGACGCTATATGAACTGTACTACATACATTACAAGATTCTGAAGCCAAAACGTTAGTGTCTGCTGGGTCTGGAAGGCTGTGTCTGCTGTACTGTGGATATCAGACGTCCGGTTGTACTTTCTGTGATGACAGTGGTTGTGACTTCTCACAACCATTCCAGGTGAGCAATTCCCTTAAGTTTTTTCTTTTTGCAGTGTTACCACAGGTAAACACTATTGTTTTTTTTTTTTTTTTTTCCTTTCTTTTCTCTTTTTTGTCTGCTGTAACTCTGGATATCAGATGTCTGGTTGAAACTTTCTGTGATGATAGTGGTTGTGACTTCTCACAACCATTCCAGGTGAGCAGTTCCCTTAATTTTTTTTTCTCTCTGCAGTGTTGCCACGGGTGAACACTATTGTTTTTTTTCTCTCCTCTTCTTCCAGTAATCCTGTCTTAAAAGATCTGGAAAATGGAGGCCCGCATAAAGGAAATTTGCGGAGTGACTGATAATATCCTTGCAGATTTGCAGAATATAAAGACCCGTTTTACAAATCTACAGGACCTCAATAATCACAATTTGCAAGTGGTTGGACAGACTACCCAGGATTTGCGAGCCAGGATTGAGGTTCTAGAGGGGCGAGTCCAGGCTCCTGCCGTAGCCCCGAGTGCTGGGATTCCCAAGTTGCCCCCTTTTCGTTTTGGCGGTGAACGTGAGAAATTCAGGGATTTATTAATCAATGCAATCTTTTTTTTTTTCTGCACATGCTTCACAATTTCCCACTGAACGATCTAAGGTGCTTACTATAATTATGTTGCTTACCAACAAGGCTTTAATGTGGGCAAACCCTCTGATTGAGACTGAGGATGATTGTTTGAATCACCTTGATGATTTTATTTCAGCCATGGGCAGGTGTTTGATGACCCCAATCGAGGTGCAACAGCTGAAGCAGCCATGTTAGCTTTGCGCCAAGGTAAGCACTCGGTAGCTGAATATGCCTTGGATTTCAGGAGATGGGCCCTTGATACCACCTGGGACAGTTCCCCTAAAAAATCTATTTTTCGAAAGGGGTTATCTCCACTGATTAAGGATGAACTTGCTCGTGCCGACCCTCCCACTGCGTTAGGTGACTTTATTAACTACTGCATCCGTATTGATACTCGTCTGACTGAACGCAGGCAAGAGAGATGGTTCGAAAGCAATCGTACTAACCTTTTCCTACCTTCCTCTCCAGCTAAGGAACCTTTGAGTAGGATTACACGGAACCTGAACCTGAACCCATGCAGGTAGACTCTTTACAACGACGGGTTAGTGATGCACGCAAGGAACATCGTTTTAAGGAGAATCTATGTTTCTATTGTGGTAAGTCAGGGCACTTCATTATAAACTGCCCCAGCCGTTCTCGTAAGACTACTGCAGCACTCATTCATTGTGAGTGTTGCGAGAGAGGATCTGTCAGGTCCGAGCCTCAGGCTCCAGAGAGATCTGCAGCAACAGATCTTGATTTCTCGGACTTAAACTCCGTTACCTCTGAGGACGTTGACTGTGTAAACGCTGCCATTTTTCAAGTTTCCTCAGCGGTGTCCCAGCTGAGTTGTAAGAAAAACAATTCTCATTGCTTTCTTTCCATCAAACTCTGGGTTGACTCAGCTTGGGTGTCTAGCTCTGCTATGATCGACTCAGGGGCAAGTGGAAATTTTATGGATGTCTCCTTTGCTCTGAAACAGGGAATACGTTCAGTGAAGAAGGCTACTCCAGTACAGATGGAAACTGTGGATGGCTCCCTGCTGACCTCTGGACCAGTGGATCAGGAAACAGAGCCTTTGAGGGTTCTTATGGGTAAAGATCATCAAGAGAAACTGTCCTTTATGCTTATCTCTTCTCCCCACTTTCCCATTATTCTAGGGCTACCATGGCTGCAGGCTCAGAATCCTACCATTAACTGGGAGACCAAGGAATTACACTTTCCAGAGAAACAGATGAGTCCAAAAGTTTCAGCTTGCTCTGTTCCTAAAGGAATCATGTCAGTCCCTGAACTACCAGCTGTATACCAGGACTATGTGGATTTATGTGACAAGAAGAACGCTGACCAGCTTCCTCCTCACCGTCCATATGATTGTCCAATTGAATTATTGCCTGGAGCAGAGATACCTTTTGGTAAGATCTACCCCCTGGCGGGGCCCGAGCTAAAGGCTTTAAAGGATTACATAGATGAAAATCTAGCCAAGGGCTTCATACGCCCCTCTTCATCTCCTGCAGGTGCACCCATCTTCTTTGTAAAGAAGAAAGATGGATCTCTGAGACCATGCGTAGACTATAGGGAACTCAATAAGGTTACTATTAGAAACCGTTATCCATTGCCTTTAATCCCTGAGTTATTGGAGAGAGTGCGACATGCCAAAATTTTTTCTAAACTAGATCTTCGTGGGGCCTATAACTTAGTCCGTATTAGACCTGGGGATGAATGGAAGACTGCATTCAGGTCACGCTATGGACACTTTGAATATCTAGTTATGCCTTTTGGTCTGAGTACCGCCCCAGCCACTTTCCAACACTTGGTGAATGACACCTTCAGGGATCTCCTAGATACATTCGTGGTAATTTATTTGGATGATATTCTAATTTTTTCTAACTCCACAGAGGAACATCATGGACATGTGAGAATGGTCTTGGAACGTCTAAGACAAAATCATCTTTACATCAAACTTGAAAAGTGTGAATTCCATAGGACCGAAATTCAATTTCTGGGGTATGTACTGTCTACACAAGGAATTAGTATGGATGGAAGCAAAACCCAAGCCATCAAGGATTGGCCAAGTCCTAGAAATGTGAAGGAGGTACAGCGCTTCATCGGGTTTGCCAACTTCTATAGACGTTTCATTAGAAATTTCTCTGAGGTAGTGTCACCTATCACTCAACTTACCCGGAAAGAGTCTAGGTTTTCCTGGACTCCCCAAGCCCAGGAAGCATTTTCCCGTCTAAAAGATAAATTTACCACTGCACCTATCCTAGTACATCCCAACCCCGAGCTTGCCTTCATAATAGAGGTGGATGCTTCAGACTGTGCAGTTGGAGCTATACTCTCTCAGAGAACAGGTGAGAAGAATGTCTTGCATCCCTGTGCCTTCTTTTCCCAGCAGTTGTCTTCGGCTGAGAGGAACTACGATGTGGGCAATAGAGAGTTGTTGGCCATTATTGCCGCCTTCAAAGAATGGAGACACCTTCTTCAGGGAGCTGCACAGCAAATAGTCGTCCTGACAGACCATCGTAACCTTGAGTTTATCAGGTCGGCTAAGTGCCTGACTCCTCGCCAGGCTCGCTGGAATCTTTTCTTAAACCAATTTAATTTTATCATCTCTTATAGACCAGGATCGCGCAATGGAAAGGCTGATGCACTCTCTAGGATTTACTCAGCAGAGACACGTCCAATTACTCCTCCTAAGACTATTCTTCCTGACTCTAGATTCCTAGGAGTAATTCATAATCAAGACCTACTTAAGGACATCAAGGAAGCATACCATGCGGATTCCTTTTTGGCACAACCCCCAAGGGACGTAAGTCTTGTCTTTAAGAATGGTGTGTGGATTCAGGGACAACGTCTGTATATTCCTGAAACAGTCAGATTAAGAGTATTGCAACTCATTCACGATTCCAAGATAGCTGGGCATAGAGGAATTCTAAAGACACAGGAATTTCTTTCTCGTTTCTTTTGGTGGCCCACTTGCAGGAAGGATGATTTGAATTATGTCACTTCATGTGAGGTCTGTGCAAGATGCAAAACACCTCGCTCCTCACCAACTGGTCTGTTACAGCCTCTTCCCACCCCGTCCCGCCCGTGGGGATCCATTTCTATGGACTTCATTGTGGAGTTACCAACCTCTCAGGGGAAGAACACCATTCTAGTGGTGGTTGACCGTCTAACAAAGGCAGCTCATTTTATCCCTTGTGTCGGCTTACCCACTGCAAAACAGACATCAGATTTGATGATTAAAGATGTGTTTCGCTTACATGGAGTACCAGATGAGGTTATTTCGGATCGAGGGGTGCAATTCACTTCTAGGTTTTGGCAAAATTTCTGTGCAGCATTGGACATTAAAGTAAACCTTTCTTCTGCTTTTCATCCCCAGACTAATGGACAGACCGAACGAACCAATCAAACCCTGGAGCAGTATCTCCGCTGCTTTATCTGCCACCTACAGGATGATTGGTGGATCTACTTCCATTAGCTGAGTTCTCGTATAACAACTCTCAGAGTGCCTCCACTAAACAGTCTCCTTTTTACTCTAATCTAGGTTATCATCCTAACATTCTACCACGATTTCCCATAGAAACGCCTTTACCAGCAGTGGCTGAAAGAATCACGTCTTTACAGAAGAATATGGATCTTCTAAAGGAAAATCTGGAATCGGCTCAAGAAAGGTACAAGAAAGCAGCAGATAAATTTCGTAAACCTGCACCAGCTTTCAAGGTAGGAGACTTGGTCTGGCTGTCAACCAGAAATCTTAAGTTAAGGATTCCATCGTCTAAGTTGGACATAAGTACATTGGACCCTATAAAATCAGTAAAATTATAAGTGCCGTTGCTTGTCGTCTTCAACTGCCCAGAACTATGAGAATCCACCCTGTCTTTCATGTATCCCTACTAAAGGCTGCGACACCCAATACGTTTCCTGGACGTTCCTCTCCTTGCCCTGACCCAGTGCTAGTCGATGGTCAGGAAGAATTTGTGGTGGAAAGGATTTTAGATTCCAGGTTGTATAGAAATCAGTTACAATATCTGATTAAATGGCAGGGCTACCCAGTGGAGGACAACTCATGGGAACCGGTCAATAACGTTAATGCTCCTCGCTTGCTCCGTCAGTTTCATCAGAGGTACCCACACAAGCCTGGTCTGAGGTCATCCGGAGGTTGTCCTTAAGGGGGGAGTAATGTAAGGTTCTATGTATATATTCCTGAAACTCAGTTTGTTCGTCAGCCATTTTACTTTCTGTCTTGCTGCAGCTATCTTGCCCTCAGTCAAAATGGAGTTTCCAGCTTGCATGTTCCCGCCCTGATTCTCTCCTTTGCTTCTTAAGCAGCCACAGCTGAGCAATCAGTGCTTCAGAATCTAGCCTGCAGTGAACCTGTGACTTGACTCCTGTAAGCCTTGGACCTTGTACTCCAGCTATTCCTACTGAGGAACTCTGAAGCACTTGTGGACTCTGAACCCTGCTCTTTGAAAGACCCACGTTTGCATGGACTTACGCACAAGACGCTATATGAACTGTACTACATACATTACAAGGTCTGTATATACCTGAAACAGTCAGATTGAGAGTATTGCAACTCATCCACGATTCCAAGATAGCCGGGCATAGGGGAATTCTAAAGACACAAGAATTTCTTTCTCGTTTCTTTTGGTGGCCCACTTACAGGAAAGATGTCTTAAACTATGTCACTTCATGTGAAGTCTGTGCAAGATGCAAAACACCTCGCTCCTCACCAACTGGTCTGTTGCAACCTCTTCCCACCCCGTCCCGCCCGTGGGGATCCATTTCTATGGACTTCATTGTGGAGTTACCAACCTCTCAAGGGAAGAACACCATTCTAGTGGTGGTTGACCGTCTAACAAAGGCAGCTCATTTTATCCCTTGTGTCGGCTTACCCACTGCAAGACAGACATCAGACTTGATGATTAAGAATGTGTTTCGCTTACATGGAGTACCGGATGAGGTCATTTCGGATCGAGGGGTGCAATTCACTTCAAGGTTTTGGCAAAATTTCTGTGCAGCATTGGACATTAAAGTAAACCTTTCTTCTGCTTTTCATCCCCAGACTAATGGACAGACAGAACGAACCAATCAGACCCTGGAGCAGTATCTCCACTGTTTTATCTGCCACCTACAGGATGATTGGGTGGATCTACTTCCACTGGCTGAGTTCTCTTATAACAACTCTCAGAGCCCTCCACTAAGCAGTCTCCTTTTTACTCCAATCTAGGTTATCATCCTAACATTCTTCCTCGATTTCCCATAGATACGCCCTTGCCGGCAGTGGCTGAAAGAATCACTTCTTTACAAAAGAATATGGATCTTCTAAAGGAAAATCTAGAATTGGCTCAGGAAAGGTACAAGAAAGCAGCAGATAAATTTCGTAAACTGCACCAGCTTTCAAGGTAGGAGATTTGGTCTGGCTGTCAACCAGAAATCTTAAATTAAAGATTCCATCGTCTAAATTGGGACATAAGTACATTGGACCTTATAAGATCAATAAGATTATAAGTGCTGTTGCTTGTCGTCTTCAACTGCCCAGAACTATGAGAATCCACCCTGTCTTTCATGTATCCCTACTAAAGGCTGCAACACCCAATACGTTTCCTGGACGTTCTTCTCCTTGCCCTGACCCAGTGCTGGTCGATGGTCAGGAAGAATTTATGGTGGAAAGGATTCTAGATTCCAGGTTGTACAGAAATCAGTTGCAATATTTGATTAAATGGCAAGGCTACCCAGTGGAGGACAACTCATGGGAACCAGTCAATAATGTAAATGCTCCTCGCCTGCTCCGCCAGTTTCATCAGAGGTACCCTGACAAGTCTGGTCTGAGGTCATCCGGAGGTTGTCCCTAAGGGGGGAGTAATGTAAGGTTCTTTGTCTCTGTTGACATGTTCCTTGAAACTCAGTTTTCCGTCGGCCATTTTGCTTTCTGTCTTTCTGCAGCTCTTGCCCTCAGTTAATATGGAGTTTCCAGTTTTCATGTTCCCGCCCTGATTCTTCCCTCTTGCTTCTTAAGCAGCCTCAGCTGAACAATCAGTGCTCCTGAATCAAGCCTCAGTCAGTCTGTGACCTGACTCCTGGAAGCCTTGGACTTGTACTCCAGCTATTCCCTACTGAGGAACCTTGGAACACTTTTGGACTCTGGAAACCTGCTGTTTGGTGAATCCATGTTTGCAGAGGAATTACGGTACAGAGAAGAGATCCTGAACCTGCTTTGGAGATTTATTGTAGTGCTTGAAGTTACTCTGGCCTGCTGTGTCTCCTGTCGCTGTTCCTGCAAACTGTGTGAACTTTTCAGCTTGCTTGTATGAAGTAATACAAGTCATTTCATTTCAACCTATGTCTCCTGTGTTTCCTCGCACCCAAGCACAAGACGCTATAGGAACTGTACACTATACATGACAGTTGGGGCCCAATCTGTCTAGACAGAAAAGTACAGGAAATAATTCTGACTGCAATCCAACAAAAACCCTAAAAAATACCAGCTCTTCTGATTGCCAAAAACCTGAGATCACACGATCTCTACCACCTAAATCAGATCTCTGGTGTAACAAAACAAAGCCGCAGCCACTGAAAAACAGGAAAAAGCAAATGAACAAATAACAGTGGCTACAGATAAATTGAGAGGAGCACAGGCCCCAGGAGGGGACCCGGCTGACCTCCACAAAAGTGCAGAAAACTATGCAAAAAGCAAGCACAAAAAGAAAAGCAGAAAATATCTTATCTGAAGGCAGCAGTGCAGGCAAGACTCCAGCAAGCTTCCAAATGAACCAGGAACCACAATTGAGACAAGAACAATTGATCACCGGCGACCATCATGGGAGGGAACCTCCTTTATATCAGTCCATTCAGTGATCCCAGATTGCCATTCCTCGCTGGATGGTTCAGTACTGTCTGTAACCACCAGAGGGAGCCTCTGCTCAGAAACCATCTTTAGCTCATTCACAACAACCGTATATCTGCTGGTATTACGGTCAAATTCATACTGAGAAAGCGTCTGTGTGTGACTCCGGAAATATATATGGATATTTAGATTTTCCCCTATATCGTATACAGCTCTACGCTTTTGATACAGTACCGTTTTTCTGCTTTTTGTATTACGGTCAAATCCATACTGAGTGAGCGTCTGTGTGTGACTCCGGAAATATATACGGAGATTTAAATTTTCCCCTACACCATATATAGCTGTACGCTTCTGATACAGTACCGTTTTTCTGCTTTTTGTATTACGGTCAAGTCCATACTGAGTGAGCGTCTGTGTGTGACTCCGGAAATGTATGTGGAGATTTAAATTTTCCCCTACACCGTATACAGCTGTACGCTTCTGATACAGTACAGTTTTTCTGCTTTTTGTATTACGGTCAAATCCATACTAAGTGAGCGTCTGTGTGTGACTCCGGAAATATATATGGAGATTTAAATTTTCCCCTACACCCTACACAGCTGTACGCTTCTGATACAGTACCCTATCTCTGCTGTTTGTATTAAGGTCAAATCCATACTGAGAGAGCGTCTGTGTGTGACTCCGGAAATATAGATGGATATTTAGATTTTCCCCTATATCGTATACAGCTCTACGCTTCTGATACAGTACCGTTTTTCTGCTTTTTGTATTACGTTCAAATCCATACTGAGTGAGCGTCTGTGTGTGACTCCGGAAATATATACGGAGATTTAAATTTCCCCTACACCATATATAGCTGTACGCTTCTGATACAGTACCGTTTTTTTGCTTTTTGTATTACGGTCAAATCCATACTAAGTGAGCGTCTGTGTGTGACTCCGGAAATATATATGGAGATTTAAATTTTCCCCTACACCCTACACAGCTGTACGCTTCTGATACAGTACCGTATTTCTTCTGTTTGTATTAAGGTCAAATCCATACTGAGAGAGCGTCTGTGTGTGTCTCCGGAAATATATATGGATATTTAAATTTTCCCCTATACCGTATACAGCTCTACGCTTCTGATACAGTACCATTTTTCTGCTTTTTGTATTACGGTCAAGTCCATACTGAGTGAGCGTCTGTGTGTGACTCCGGAAATATATGTGGAGATTTAAATTTTCCCCTACACCGTATACAGCTGTACGCTTCTGATACAGTACCGTTTTTCTGCTTTTTGTATTACGGTCAAATCCATACTAAGTGAGCGTCTGTGTGTGTTAGGGTTCGAGTTCCCGCTCCTGCACAAGGGGAGTCTCGAACCAGTGCCGCTGCGGTCTCCCATTCATCTCCGGCCGCAGTGGAGCCTGCTCAGCAGAGACGTCGTTCCAAGCGTCTTGCCCACTCCACTACTGGGCAGTGACTTGCTGCTGCCTTTCCTGGATCTGCTATTATAGCCAGTTCTGGAGCAGACGTCTTTGGGATAAAGTCCTGCATTTTCCCTTCTGAGCGTGCCCAGAGTGAGATCTCTCATTGGAGATCAGGGGTCACATGCTCAGGTACTGCAGCAGCTCCTATTGGCCCGCCAGGAAGGCCCTGTTACTACTAGTCTTCTGAACAGGTTCTCATTGGTCCTTGTTCCTGGAAGGTCCTGTAGCTGTTGCTATAAAAGGGTAGCATGGCTGGGCCGCCATGCGCTAATATCAACCATTGTATGCTATGCGCCAGTGTGGTCATGCGTGTGTGTGGTTAGGGACCCGGCTGAAATAAGCCACTAGAATACCGACTTAATCGGTGAGGAGTTTAGTGTGCTAGCTGGTCAGGGTCGGTGTCCTAGATGCCCTAGATTACCGGCATAACCGGTGAGGAGTTTGATTGCCGTATTCAGGGTCTGGCGTTCAGACGCCATAGATTGCGGGTGACTCCCGCGAAGACATTAGCGCATGACCACGTATTATGCTCGCTTAGCAATTAACCGTGTGCCTGAGAGCCTGACAGGACACGGTGTTTGTTCTCAGCGGCTCTGTGACGTAACAGGGTTCGCTCTCGACGCTAGACAGCGCCCTAGCGTTTTACTTTGCGGCTCACTGAAGCTAAGTGAGTTCGCACATATCGCCATATAGCACTGTGGCATCCCGTTAGCGGCTCTGTGAATTAACAGAGTCTGCACTTACTGCCACAACGCGCTACGGCGTTTATTTTAGCGACTCTGCGGATAACAGAGTTCGCTACTTTCGTCATCTTACTAGCAGCAGGCTTTGCTTGCACGGTGGACCCCGGGCTGCGAACGCACCTCTCCACTTTATATATTTGGTGCGTTCCGCAGACCCTAACATAATATTAGCGCCAGGTTCTGGCTAGTAAAATGGCGGACGAACAGCGTCTATTGCAGTACATCCAGCAGCTGAAGGGTAGGTTGGAGGCTCTTGAGAGCACAACCTCAGCTGTGGATGTTACCGCAGTCGCTGTTCAGGCTGCTAGCGTGGCTGCAGCCAGTTTGTCCTCTGCCACCTCTGCCCCTACATTATCCCACCTCCCGCTTCCTGACAAGTTTGCCGGTGATAGCAAGCAATGTCGGGGATTCGTGAGTCAGTGCTCTATACATCTCGAGCTTCTGCTGCACGTTTTCCCACGGATCGGGCACAAGTGGGTTTTGTACTTTCTCTACTCTCGGGCAGAGCGTTGGAGTGGGCAACGCCGCTGGGGAGCGCGATGATCGTGTGGTGCAGAGTGCTCCTCGTTTCTTGGAGGCTCTTAAAAAGGTCTTTTTAGGACCCCAGGTCACCCACGATACGGCGCTACAACTGCTGGCATTGACACAGGGTTCGTCTTTGGTCAGTCAGTTTTCCGTCCAGTTTCGGACTCTGGCTGCTGAGCTAGATTGGTCTGATAAAGTTCTTATTCCTATCTACTGGCGGGGACTGGCTGACCATGTTAAAGACGCTTTGGCTACCAGGGAGATTCCCGCCACACTGGAGAAGCTTATCTCCATATCTACCCGCATTGACCTCCGTTTTCACAAGTGGAGGTTGGAGCGGGCCCAGTGTAGGCAGAGGTTTCGGTTGGCTCCTACCTTTGCCAAACCTCCCGAATTCCCCGATCTGGCGTCCGAACCTCAAAAGGCCACAGAAGTTCCTCATGCAGGACCTAAGTCTCGGTCCGTCCGAGTATCCGTGGTTTGTAACCATTGTCAGCAGACAGGACACTATGCCAACAGATGTCCACAGCGATCGGGGAAGCGATCGCGTCTAGTGGCCCTGGGAGGAGGTTCACTAGAGACAGCGGCATTTTCCTCCAAGATAACATTTAAAGGGACAATCACTGTTGGTACTTCCATTCTCACCGCCGACCTTTGCGTGGACTCAGGAGCAGAGGGGAATTTCATGTCCTCTAGCTTTGCTCGCCGTCATGCAATACCTCTGGTGGCGCTTGACAAATCAGTGACTGTTCGGGTAGTGAATGGGTCGTCATTGCCCTCACAAATTACACACCAGACTGTCCCACTTGCATTGTCTGTATCTCCTTCCCATCAGGAATTTATTTCCCTACTCGTCCTTCCCGAGGGAATAGACGAGATCCTACTAGGTATACCTTGGCTCCGTTTCCACTCCCCACATATAGAGTGGACTTCGGGTAGGATACTGGGTTGGAGTGATGCATGTACAGGCAGATGTGTCAGAAGTTGCGTTCAGGTTACCACTACTGAGTTACCCGCAGATCTTACTCCACTTCCCAAGCACTACTGGTCATATGCAGACGTGTTCTCCAAGAAGGCTGCGGAGACTCTTCCGCCTCATCGCCCCTATGACTGTCCTATCGACCTCTTGCCTGGCGCAGAACCTCCTCGGGGAAGGGTCTATCCCCTCTCTCTTCCTGAGACAGAGGCCATGTCGCAATATATTCAGGAGAACCTGGCAAGAGGGTTTATTAGGAAGTCGGTGTCACCGGCAGGGGCGGGATTTTTCTTCGTGCAGAAAGAAAAACTGAGAATTGCGTCCGTGTATTGATTACAGGGGTCTTAACGCCATCACCGTTAAAAACAAGTACCCGTTGCCCCTGATCTCTGAGCTATTTGATAGGCTTCGGGGAGCAAGGGTATTCACTAAACTAGATCTGCGCGGTGCTTATAAACCTGATTCGCATCCGTGAGGGGGACGAATGGAAGACGGCTTTTAATACCAGGGATGGGCATTACGAATATCTGGTGATGCCCTTTGGGCTCTGTAATGCTCCAGCCGTTTTCCAAGACTTTGTCAATGACATCTTCCGGGATATGCTCTCCACCTCGGTCGTAGTCTATCTGGATGATATACTCATCTTCTCTCCAGATATTGACTCCCACCGGAGGGAAGTTGGCAGGGTCTTCGACCTCCTACGGGCAAATTCCCTTTACGAAAGTTGGAGAAATGTGTGTTTGAGCAGGAGTCCTTACCTTTCCTGGGCTATATCATCTCCGCCCAGGGATTGGCTATGGATCCTGCCAAACTGCAGGCGGTGATGGACTGGCAAGAACCCCACTCTCTAAAGGCGGTGCAGCGCTTTATGGGGTTCATTAATTACTACCGTCAGTTCATTCCCCACTTCTCAACTTTGGTAGCTCCCGTGGTTGCCCTTACCAAAAAGGGAGCTAATCCCAAATTGTGGTCTGAAGAGGTCTCCAAGGCCTTCACGTCTATTAAGTCTCATTTCGCTAGAGCTCCCATCCTACATCGCCCCGATGTTGATAAGCCATTTATATTGGAGGTGATGCCTCGTCCGTTGGTGCTGGAGCAGTCCTCTTCCAAAAGGATGCTCAAGGTCGGAAGCATCCATGCTTCTTTTTCTCCAAGACCTTCACACCAGCAGAGAGGAATTATTTCATCGGGGACAGGGAGTTGCTAGCAATGAAGTTGGCCTTCTCGGAGTGGAGACATCTGTTGGAGGGAGCTCGCTTTCCCTTCCAAGTCTTCACGGATCACAAAAACCTGGTATATCTTCAGACGGCCCAGCGGCTTAATTCTCGCCAAGCCAGATGGTCCTTGTTCTTCTCCCGGTTTCATTTCACACTGCATTTCCTCTCGGGAGAGAAGAACATTCGTGCCGACGCTCTCTCTCGCTCTGTGGTGTCCTCGGAGGAGGAGGTGGAGGAGCCTCGGCTTATCGTCCCCACAGAGAGCCTGAGAACAGTGGCCCCGGTTTCGCTAGAGTCTGTGCCCCCGGGCAAGACTTTTGTGCCTACTAATTTGCGACCGGAGGTACTCTCTTGGGCACATTCGTCCAGGGTGGGTGGACACTTTGGGGCAAAGAGGACATCTGAATTGCTGGCGAGGACATATTGGTGGCCGCATATGGTCCGTGATGTTGGGGACTATGTTCGGGCGTGTGTCTCCTGCGCCAAAAATAAGTCTCCACGACAACGGCCAGCTGGGTTACTTTACCCTTTGCCGGTGGCAGACAGGCCCTGGGAGATGGTTGGTTGGACTTTGTGGTGGGCTTGCCCAAGTCTCGGGTTGCACCATCATTTGGGTAATCACCGACCATTTCTCTAAAATGGTGCATCTGGTGCCACTACCACGGTTACCTTCTGCACGGGCTCTGGCAGCGTTGTTTGTTAGGCACATCTTCCGTTTACACGGCATGCCGGACAAGATTGTCAGTGACCGAGGTCCCCAGTTTGCGTCTCGGTTCTGGAGAGAGCTTTGTCGTCTACTCAGTATTGAGTTAAATCTCTCTTCAGCGTACCATGCTGAGACGAATGGGTTGGTAGAGAGGGCCAACCAGACCTTGGTCACCTATCTACAACATTTTGTCTCAGCCAGGCAGGATGACTGGCATCCTTGCTACCATGGGCTGAGTTTGCATTAAACAATGCTGTGGCTGATTCCACCGGACAGACCCCATTCCTCCTGAACTACGGTCAGCATCCGCGGATACCAGTGCCTATGCCCGTGTCTTCCGCCGATTCCAGGGTGGCAGACTGGGCTGTGGAGGCACGGGACATTTGGGACCGCATGCAGGATGCCATTCAGGCCTCCAAAGAGAGGATGAGGTCTTCGGCCGATGCCCATCGGCGCCCCGCTCCTACATTTGCTCCTGGGGATTTGGTGTGGCTCTCCGCCCGTAACATCAGGCTGCGAGTTGATCCACTAAGTTGGCACCCCGCTACCTGGGTCCTTTCAAGGTCCTCGAGCAGGTTAACCCTGTGGTATACGTTTAGCTCTTCCACCACACCTGGTATCTCCGACACCTTTCACGTGTCCCTCCTGAAACCCGTGCTCATGTCCCGGTTTTCTGAGTCATCTGCCGGGACATCGGGTTCATCTGCGGATGACCATGAGTGAACGCCATCGTGGGGTGTAAGGTGGTACGGGGCAAAAAGTTTTATTTGGTGGACTGGAGGGGCTATGGGCCTGAGGATAGGTCTTAGGAGCCTGCCGAGCATGTTCACGCTCCGCAGCTCATCGCTGCCTTTGAACGCAGCGAGGCCCAGAGAAGGGGGGCCCTAGGAGGGGGGGTAATGTTAGGGTTCGAGTTCCCGCTCCTGCACAAGGGGAGTCTCGAACCAGTGCCGCTGCGGTCTCCCATTCATCTCCGGCCGCAGTGGAGCCTGCTCAGCAGAGACGCCGTTCCAAGCGTCTTGCCCACTCCACTACTGGGCAGTGACTTGCTGCTGCCTTTCCTGGATCTGCTATTATAGCCAGTTCTGGAGCAGACGTCTTTGGGATAAAGTCCTGCATTTTTCCCTTCTGAGCGTGCCCAGAGTGAGATCTCTCATTGGAGATCAGGGGTCACATGCTCAGGTACTGCAGCAGCTCCTATTGGCCCGCCAGGAAGGCCCTGTTACTACTAGTCTTCTGAACAGGTTCTCATTGGTCCTTGTTCCTGGAAGGTCCTGTAGCTGTTGCTATAAAAGGGTAGCATGGCTGGGCCGCCATGCGCTAATATCAACCATTGTATGCTATGCGCCAGTGTGGTCATGCGTGTGTGTGGTTAGGGACCCGGCTGAAATAAGCCACTAGAATACCGACTTAATCGGTGAGGAGTTTAGTGTGCTAGCTGGTCAGGGTCGGTGTCCTAGATGCCCTAGATTACCGGCATAACCGGTGAGGAGTTTGATTGCCGTATTCAGGGTCTGGCGTTCAGACGCCATAGATTGCGGGCGACTCCCGCAAGGACATTAGCGCATGACCACGTATTATGCTCGCTTAGCAATTAACCGTGTGCCTGAGAGCCTGACAGGACACGGTGTTTGTTCTCAGCGGCTCTGTGACGTAACAGGGTTCGCTCTCGACGCTAGACAGCGCCCTAGCGTTTTACTTTGCGGCTCACTGAAGCTAAGTGAGTTCGCACATATCGCCATATAGCACTGTGGCATCCCGTTAGCGGCTCTGTGAATTAACAGAGTCTGCACTTACTGCCACAACGCGCTACGGCGTTTATTTTAGCGACTCTGCGGGATAACAGAGTTTCGCTACTTTCGTCATCTTACTAGCAGCAGGCTTTGCTTGCACGGTGGACCCCGGGCTGCGAACGCACCTCTCCACTTTTAATATTTGGTGCGTTCCGCAGACCCTAACAGTGTGTGACTCCGGAAATATATATGGAGATTTAAATTTTCCCCTACACCCTACACAGCTGTACGCTTCTGATACAGTACCGTATTTCTTCTGTTTGTATTAAGGTCAAATCCATACTGAGAGAGCGTCTGTGTGTGTCTCCGGAAATATATATGGATATTTAAATTTTCCCCTATACCGTATACAGCTCTACGCTTCTGATACAGTACCGTTTTTCTGCTTTTTGTATTACGGTCAAATCCATACTGAGTGAGCGTCTGTGTTGACTCCGGAAATATATGCGGAGATTTAAATTTTCCCCTACACCCTATACAGCTGTACGCTCCTCATAAAGTACCATATATCTACTGGTATTTTGGTACATTTTCCCAAACATGAGGAAGTATGGTGGAAGAGGACGCGGACATGGGCGGGGGGGCCAGCTGGTACTGATGGTGGTGCATCTGCTGGTAGTGCCAAAAGCACAATCGCACCTAAGGCAGGAGGTGTTGAGCTTGCGTCATCATCTGGCTCCAGAAGGCCTGGAAGCTCCCTTTTCAGGGGGTACATAAACCGCTTTTAAAGCCGGAGCATCAGGAACAGGTTTTGCTTACATTGCCGAAACAGCCTCCAGCTCTATCGTCTCTTCTGAAGTTTCAAAAACTGTAAGCACTGAGTCGTCAGTGCAGGCTCCTGGTCAGGAACAACACCATTCCTTGTGTCCTTCACCCCCACCAAAAGTGAAGGATGCGGCAGGCCACACTTCAGATTACTCCCTGGAGCTCTTTTCACATACCATGCCTAACTTATCAAGTCAAATCCTGAATTCCCCAGTCCAAGATGAATATGACATGAAGTGCACTGATGCACAGCCACTGCTATATGATTCTGCTGGTACATTCACCCAGAGCACTACATTGCCCTCGCAGTCTACTGAGCCAGAATCTGACCATGATGAAACTCAGGTGCCCCTTCTCGCATACTATAACACCTTACACCGGTGACACAGAGGAAGTGCAGATGAAATTGAAGAGGAGGTGATGGATGAACCAGTTGTTGACCCGATTGGCAATAGCTCAGAAGAGGAGGAGGATCCGCAGCAGGCATCGACATCGCAGCTGCGGTTATCTGGCAGGCCCGTAGCAGTCCAAAAACGTGTTAAAAAAACAAAAAGAGTTGCCCTGAAAAGTTTTTCCATAGTAGGAACAGTGCAGTGTGGCACTTTTTTTTTACCAAAATCCTATTGATGAGGCAAAGGTTTATCTGTAAGAAGTGCGGAAGGACCTTTAGCCGAGGGAAAAATCTCCGAAATTTGAATACCAGTTGCATGCTTAGACATGTAAACACCATGCACTTGCAAGCGTGGACAGACTACAAAACCTCAGGTAGCATACATGCACCTGCTCCGACTGAAGGTAGTCAGCAACGCTACATCGCTTCCCCCACTGTAATCCCACCAGTTAGCACACCACCAGCAAGAAATGTTAAGTGCCATCGCAAGGCCAAAGCAGTCAGGGAATCCCAATGGTTTTCCCAACGAAAGACTGCATCTAGGCCATCACCACCACCACCTCACCAACCCCCTCTCAGTCCGCCATGTCCACCGCTAGTTTCACCATATGCAGCTCTCAAGTCCAGCTCACCGTAGCAGAGACTCTGAGTAGGACAAGAAAGTACTCATCCTCTCATCCGCGTACAATGACTTTGAATGCCTAATTGCCAAACTGATTTCATTAGAGAAGATGCCCTTCTGTTTGGTTGAAAGCGCAGCGCTCCGAGAGCTCATTGCCTATGCTGTCCCACGCTATGACCTACCCAGTTGGCACTTCTTTGCTAGAAAAGCATCCCCACCCTCCACCTGCATGTGAAAGACCGCATTGTCCATGCACTCAAACAATCATGAGTGCAAAGGTGCACCTCACAACAGATGCATGGGCCAGTAGGCATGGCCAGGGCCGTTACGTGTCTATCACTGCGCACTGGGTTATTGTGTCAGGGCCGCCATCAGGGCATGACAACCCTTACTGCGGTATGGGGCCCGGTGATTAGGGGGGCCCGCCGCCCGAGCACGCTGGTCCGCACTCGGGCCCGGGGCCCCCAACATTTTGAGGCTCCCCTGCACCTCAAGGGGCCCCCAGCTAGCGGCACATCACGCAGCCGCTATGGGGGCCCCTGCCGCTGCATCTGCGTCTGCCGATACAGTTCAAAGCAATAATGGAGGAGAGAGCGTCAGCTGACGCTCCCTCTCCCCATCATTCCCTGCTCTGCCTCTGACACAGCGCGCTCACTGTGTGCCGGGTAGAGCAGGAGACAGGAGCTGGGAGCAGCGCTGGCACGAGGATGAGGTGAGGAGTTTTTTTTTTTTTATAAATCTGTCCTGCTGTGGGGCCATTTCCTGGGGGGAGGAGAGATGAGGGCTGTAAAATGTGGGCCCTGCTGTATACTATGGGGGCCCTGCTGTCTACTATAGGGGCCCTGCTATATCCAATGTGGGCCCAGCAATATACAATGAGGGCCCTGCTGTCTACTATAGGGGCACTGCTATATCCAATGTGGGCCCTGCAATATACAATGGGGACCTGCTGTATACTATGGGGGGCCTGCTGTCTACTATAGGGGCCCTGCTATATCCAATGTGGGCCCTGCAATATACAATGGGGGCCCTGCTGTATACTATGGGGGCCCTGCTGTCTACTATAGGGGCCCTGCTATATCCAATGTGGCCCTGCAATATACAATGGGGGACCTGCTGTATACTATGGGGGGCCCTGCTGTCTACTATAAGGGGCCCTGCTATATCCAATGTGGGCCCTGCAATATACAATGGGGGACCTGCTGTATACTATGGGGGCCCTGCTATATACAATGTGGGCCTGCTCTATACTATGGGGGCCCTGCTGTATACTATGGGGGCCCTGCTATATTCTATGTGGGCCCTGCTGTATACTATGGGGGCCCTGCTATATACTATGTGGGCCCTGCTACATACTATGGGGGCCCTGCTATATACTATGGGGGCCCTGCTAATACTATGTGGGCCCTGCTGTACACTATGTGGGCCCTGCGTATACTATGGGGGCCCTGCTGTATACTATGGGGGCCCTGCTGTATATTATGTGGGCCCTGCGTATACTATGGGGCCCTGCTGTAAACAATGTGGCCCTGCTATACAAAGGGGACCTGCTGTATACTATGGGGCCCTGCTATATACAATGTGGGCCCTACTATATACTATGTGGGCCCTGCTGTAACTATGGGGCCCTGCTGTATACTATGGGGGCCCTGCTATATTTTAT
The DNA here is from genome assembly GCA_033576555.1 of Oophaga sylvatica. Classification (NCBI taxonomy): domain Eukaryota; kingdom Metazoa; phylum Chordata; class Amphibia; order Anura; family Dendrobatidae; genus Oophaga; species Oophaga sylvatica. Next base: position 19,864 of record JARQOD010011092.1, read on the forward strand.
GTGGGCCCTGCTGTATACTATGGGGGCCTTGCTATATACTATGTGGGCCTTGCTGTATACTATGGGGGCCTTGCTATATACTATGTTGGGCCCTGCTATATACAATGTGGGCCCTGCTATATACTATGTGGGCCCTGCTGTATACTATGGGGGCCCAGCTATATACTTTGTGGGCCCTGCTATATACTATGTGGGCCCTGCTATATACTATGTGGGCCCTGCTATATACTATGTGGGCCCTGCCTGTACACTATGTGGGCCCTGCTGTACACTATGTGGGCCCTGCTGTACACTATGTGGGCCCTGCTGTATACTATGTGGGCCACGCTGTACACTATGTGGGCCCTGCTGTACACTATGTGGGCCCTGCTGTACACTATGTGGGCCATGCTGTATACTATGTGGGCCACGCTGTACACTATGTGGGCTGTGTTAAATATTATTGGGGATATATTATATTTTATAGGGTGGCTTGTTATATAATATGTGGCTGTGTTATATACTTTGTGGCTGTGTTATATACTATGGGGGCTACGTTATATTCCTTTGGGGAGGCAGGCTGTATGATATTCTATTCGGGGATACATTATATTCTATGGGGGCTGTATTATATTTATTATATTCTATGAGGGGTGATTGCATCATACTCTATGAGGTGGCTACATTGTATTCTATGGGGGGCTAGATTATATTGTATGGGGGCTTCATTATACTTTGAGGGGCTACATTATATTCTATGGGGGCTGCATTATACTATATGAGTAGGGCTACTGTTGTGAATGTGCTAGAAATGAATTCTGAGCAGAAGCTCCCTCTGGTGGTTACAAACAGTACTGAACTATCCAATGAAGATTGTGAAGATTGGCGATCAGGTGTTACTGACTGGTCTTATATAAGGGAGGTTCCCTCCCATCAGGGTTGCCGGTGATCAATTGTTCTGGTCTCATCTTTGATTCCTGTTCACTTTGTAGCTTGCTGTTTCGTGCCTGCATCTTCTGCTAACAGATAAGACATTTTCTTCTTTTAGTTTTTTGTGCTTGCTTTTTGCTTTTTGTCCTGCACTTCTGTGGGGGTCTGCCGGGTCCCCTCCGGGGGCTTGTGCTCCTCTCAGTTTAGTAAAGCCACTGTTGTTTGTTCATTTGCCTTTTCCAGTTTTTTCAGTGGCTGCTGTTTAGTTTTTGTTACACCAGAGAACTAATTTTAGGTGGTAGAGGTCGTGTGATCTCAGGTGTTTTTGTAATTAGTAGAGTTGGTACTTTTCAGGGTTTTTTGGGATTGCAGTAAGTGTCCTTCCTATCCTTTTCTATTTAGGAATTTTGGGGCCCCAACGTTTGCTCATACTATTTTCTGTCTGTGTCTGTACTTCCTCTTGTCTAACCGCCATTACATGTTTGGGGGCTTTCTATGTTCTTTGGGGATCTGCTCCGGGGCAGATAGTTTTCCTCTTTCTGTCTTTAGGTGTAGTTAGCTTCTCAGGCTGTGACGAGGCGTCTAGGACCAACGTAGGTACGCTCCACGGCTGCCTTTAGTTGTGGTGGTTAGTCAGGGTACTGCAATCCCATAGATTCCAACCTCTCTGTGTATTTCCTTTTTGCTTGCTCTCCTCAGCTACCAAATCATAACAGGCTACAATGTATTTTATGGAGGGGCTACATTATACTAAAATAAGGGGGCTCAATTATATTCTATGGGGTTTAGATTATACTCTGTGGGTGGCTGCATTATACTCTGGGGTGGCTGCATTATGCTCTGTGGGGTGGCTGCATTATGCTCTATAGGGTGACTGAATTATACTATATGTGGGCTGCATTAAACTGTATCGAGGACTATGGGGAATACATTATACCAAATGAAGAACTATGGGGTGCATTATACTATGGGAAGTGAATTGTACTACATGGATGACTATGGCGGTGCATTATACTATATGGAGCACTAAGAGGAGTGTATTATACTATATGGAGGACTATGGATACATTATATATATGGAGGACTATGTGGTGTGCACTTTACAATATGGAGGACTGTGGTGCACATTATAATATATGGAGGACTATGGGGTGTATTATACTAAACAAGCAAAATGCTGCATATTCATCGAGTGATTGGTGTTAGGCTAAGTGCACACGTTCAGGAATGTTTGCAGAATTTCCTGAGCAAAAACTGACTTTTTCCACGGTAAACTTTCTAGGTCAATAATATAGCGGGAAAAAGGCTAGAATTCCGCAAATTTAAAGAACATGTTGGTTCTTTTTCCGAGATGGGGTTTTTTTTCGCTGAAAAAAACGCACCATGTGCACAGAAATTGTGGAATTCATTCTAAATGATAGGATCTTAATTCATGCGTTTTTGACGCGTTTTTTTCCTGCGAAAAAAAAACGCAAATAATCCTGAACGTGTGCACATAGCCTGAATGTGTCATTGGTGAGGGCATGGTGCAGAAGTGAAGTTGTTCCATGAAAGGGCGGAGGGGTTTGGAAGGTTTGCATGGTGGAGGAGGAGCTAGGGTGGATGCGGAACTGGGGGGTGGAGCCTGGGGGGAGTCTCAAGGGGGGCCCCATAAATTTTGCCAGTATGGGGCCCCGAAATTCCTAGTGGCAGCCCTGATTGTGGTGGATGCAGGGTTCACAGGGGACAGCGCGGTGGGACAGTGCTGCCTAGCCTACGGTATAAAGCTAAATTAGACAAACCCCACTCTATGAGGATAATTTGATGCTAAGAAATTAGTTTTATTGACAAATTAGGCAACATTTAATGACAGAATCAAAGCGATAAAGAATAACGTTTCGGCCCAGCCTGGGCCTTTGTCAAATAACGCTGTGAAGAACAGAAATAACAAAAATTACAAATATTATATACAAAAAAATATTATATACAAGAAAAAAAAAATATATATATACATAAACAGAAAAAAACAGAAAAAAACAACCAACTCCCGAGGAAAGTATAAATATACAGTAATATTAGAAACACTGATATTGAATTTCAAGGCAAATATAGTTATCTAAAGGCACACAATGCCGGAGCAAATGAGTTCTCAGATATTGAGAGGGAAGAATATGTTTTCTAGGTTACCTTAATGATAGTCCAGTGCCGTGGACAAAGAGTAATAGAGAAGTGAGGAACAATACGTTGTCCTTAAGTGGCTAAAATAGAGAGATATAAAATGAGAAAACACAGGAATTATGGATATAGCATATAGGAGATATCAGTATGGGAGTAGTTCCCTAGTAACTATATCGCTATAGTGAAAAAAGGGCTCTGTAAATTATGAGTTACAAATACCTTGATATAAATCACTGATAGGGACAGATATACGGGGGCCTCGGTGTGGGAAAGATGGTGCCAGCAGCTATGAGGAATAATATCCCATGTAAATAATAGGTGTAAAATATACTGTAATAGAAGGGACAAAGTCTGTTAACAGGTACCTTAATGTAGCACACAGGTAAAGCCAGAACCAGGTGCCCAATGTGTAGATTACGGCTCCCCACAGTCTGAAGGCTATGGAAATAACAATCCTTGTGAGTGGAGAAAAAGCAGGATGGCTGGGACCGAAGAAAGAGGGCTAGAGGAAGGTACCTTAGTGTTAGCTCTGGAAGAGGCAGCGCTCCCGCGCCTTGCCTTATCGGGATGTGCTAGAGCCCAGTGTAATAACGCTTCCTTATAGTGCCGTGACCGGAAGTGGGTATGTGAACTGGAAGTGACGTTACGTCACTTGTCTAGGTAGTGCGCAGGCGCTGGACTGGAATAAGGGAAATGAAAAATGCGAAGGTACCAAGATTTGGAGCGCATGCGTCCCTAATGGTGGATGAATCATGCTGATGTCATAATGAGAATAGTGTCAGTAATACGAAAGTACAATGCCGCTTAAAGGGCCAGTGCGTTTCAGAAATCAATATACAGAAAACATTGCTTGTACATAGTATGTCATTGAAAAAAACGGAGAACATATAAAAAACACATATTAAAATATGATGTGGCACTGAACTGAAGGAGAACCAGGAATAATAGACATGGGTAGATATCATAAAGGGGACTATTTATGATATCAAAAAAAAGGGGGGGGAATTGTTTGAGATATTGTCTAATTTGACAGATAAGTCCAAGGGGCTCAGATGTACAACTCACCTTGGGTCAAAGTATATTAGCGAGTCTGAAAAAGAAATTGATAGTGAGTTAACATGTCCAGTCAATCTCTCTATTAAGGCCTTTAGGGGCCAAGTGTCTAATTTAAAGATCCAAAATGTTTCGCGAGACTTTTAATAAACCATTATTAGTTACCATGGACGTGAACAGTCTCTATACTTCGATTGAACATGAACATGGCATGAAGCCACTAAATATCTCTTGAAACTCTACCAATATGACTACCAATTCCATCCAATTTTGCCTAGACCTCTTACATCTAGTTTTATATGAGAATTATTTCTTATATGAGGACACCTTCTATATCCAGAAGTGCGGCACCGCTATGGGCTCGAACGTAGCGCCGGCTTACGCTAATGCGTTCATGAACCTCTTCGAAATTTTCACATATCTATAATAACCAACTATTTATGCAATATGTCATAGAATACCATCGTTATATTGACGATATTTTTTTTCATTTGGAGGGTACATCCACTTTACTACAAACCTTCCATAACCACCTTAATTCAATTTTACCGGGGCTACAATTTACCATACACTCAAGTACGTCATCAGTCTCCCTTCCTGGACACTAATGGTCATCAAGAATGCCACTGGAAACCTCAAAACGGATCTCTACTGTAAGCCCACAGACACTAACAGCTTATTACACATACTAGCTGCCACCCGAAATCTACCCGTAATAGCTTACCTCGTTCTCAATTCAAAAGAATTACCAGATCGTGACGGACCCTGTTACACTCGATGATAGACTGAACAATCTGACTACTAAATTTCCGG
>JARQOD010011093.1:0-24793 GCA_033576555.1 Oophaga sylvatica
TGCAGCAAAACAGAAAGCAAAATGGCAGACGAACAAACTGAGTTTCAGAAACAGATACACAGAACCTTACACGGTCAGTTTTTTGATATGTATTCATTTACCTTCTGCCTGAGCACTCCACCTGGTGGTCACAGGCCTTTTAATTACTGCAGGTTCATCACCCCTCCACAGAGATGTAGATTTTAGTCTGAAAAGAGGATTCATAGGTTCCCATGCAGACAGACTTTTCTAAAGCGAGGATAGGCATTAGTTAGGGACCTGATATACGAGAAGAGCCTTGACGTGGCTATCAGGCTCACATAATTTGGCCATCTTATGCGCTAAGACTTCTCAATTTTTCATATTTCTAAGGTAATGATGTAATTCATTTTTCATATTTTTCATATTTCGTGTTTGCAAGCTATAGTGCTACAGTGTGCTACCTTTTCTTCTTGTATGTATATGAGTTGGTGACTCTAGGTTTAGCACCTGTTCACACTGAATCTAAGTTTGGATGTGCCGGTCAGTTTTTTTATATGTATTCATTTACCTTCTGCCTGAGCACTCCACCTGGTGGTCACAGGCCTTTTAATTACAGCAGGTTCATCACCCCTCCACAGAGATGTAGATTTTAGTCTGAAAAGAGGATTCATAGGTTCCCATGCAGACAGACTTTTCTAAAGCGAGGATAGGCATTAGTTAGGGACCTGATATACGAGAAGAGCCTTGACGTGACTATCAGGCTCACATAATTTGGCCATCTTATGCGCTAAGACTTCTCAATTTTTCATATTTCTAAGGTAATGATGTAATTCATTTTTCATATTTTTCATATTTCGTGTTTGCAAGCTATAGCGCTACAGTGTGCTACCTTTTCTTCTTGTATCCAAAAACAAATCTGTCATGGGGATCCTAGGTTCCACAACTGGCAACCCAGCAAGATAGGTAGCAATACTCCAAACCTCAGTGGCAAGCTGATCCACATGGCCAGACAACTGTGCAAACTCCATTGAGAGAAAAAAAAATTCCTCCTCAACACCCAGAGAAAAGAGGGGAAAAAAATGCAACAAACAGAGTTTCCTTATTACTATTTTCCCCTTCTGTGAGTACCATAATATTTTCAGTTTTTTGGGCCGGTTATACTGTTATGTTTCGGTAACTGAGGAGAAATAGCAAAAACGGTAATACACCAGAGAGGCTGGAACCTATTGGATTGCAGTAACCTGAACTAACCACACAACTAGAGGTAGCCGTGGAGCGTTCCTACGTTGATCCTAGATGCCTTGTCACAGCCTGAGAGATAACTACACCTAAAGGCAGAAAGATGAAAGCTATCTGCCCCGGAGCAGATCCCCAAAGAAAATAGGAAGCCCCCAAACATGTAATGGCAGTTAGACAAGAAGAAAGCACGGACACAGACAGAAAATAGAATGAGCAAATGCTGGGGCCCAATCTGTCTAGACAGAAAAGTACAGGAAAGAATTCTGACTGCAATCTAACAAAAACCCTAAAAAAGACCAACACTTCTGATTGCCAAAAAACCTGAGATCACACGATCACATCCACCTAAATCAGATCTCTGGTGTAACAAACGCTATTCAGCAAATAAAAAGTAACAAAGGAGCAAAGCAAAAGTGAAGACAAAAACGGAGCACAATTGCAGCGCCAGACCCCCAAAATGGGACAGGCTGCAGTCCACTGCAAGCAGCAAACCAGCAATGAAAATCAACAGAGGAAAAAAAAAACAGCAAACACTTATCTGAAGGAGAGCAGGAACACTTATCTGAGGAGAGCAGTGCTTCAAACAAGACCAGGAGAAACAATTGATAATCGGCAAGGCTGCTGGGAACTCAGGCCACTTATATCCTACCATTCAGTGCCAGCTGAAGGCCATTCATTCATCAGTTCATTACCCTCAGCAATCACCGGAGGGAGCCCCAGCTCAGAAGCCGCATCCAGCATATTCACAACACTCCTGCACTTTGAGAGCTTTCACCCGGCACATCTGCGTAAGGGTATACCGAAAGGTCAATTTCTACGCCTCAGGAGGAACTGCAGCCGCTTCGAGGATTTTAAGTGTGAATCACGCTTATTGACAAACAGATTCACTGAATGAGGATACCCGCGCAAGATTGTGTCCCAGGCATTTGAATTCTCCCACCATATTTCCAGGTCTGATGCATTAAAATCTCGGGTAAGGACGCCAATTAGTAAGGTCAATCTTGTCACCCAATTTAACAACCAGTGGCGTGACGTTTACCGTGTCTTGAGAAATAATTGGGGGATTCTCTGGAGTGATCCGAAGTTGAGATCCTTTATCGATGAAAATCCTAGGGTGATTGCCAGAAGGGCCCCCAATTTGAAGGATCACCTGACCAATAGTCATTATAAATCACCTGTAAGTAAGTTGAGGGTGAGGAACATCAATAAAGGGTCCTTTCCATGTGGGGGGTGTTCCATCTGCCCCCTGATGATTTCTGGTATGAGTGTTTCATTGCAACATCTTCCAACTCCTATCCGTTCCAGGGCATTTTTCAACTGCCGCTCACGCAATTTAGTTTACAAACTTATTTGTGGGTGTGAAAAACTATATATAGGACAAACTACTCAGGAGTTGCGCCGCAGAGTCCAACAACTTCTCTCAAATATCACTACGGCAAGAAAGGATAGATCTTTGAGCAAACCTATAACCTCCGTGGCTGCACACTTCTTGGAGGTCCATGGTGATTCACACACCACAATGCGGGTGATGGGATTGGAGGGGGTACTAGTCAACATCAGGGGTGGGAATGTCACAGAGGCCCTCTTGAGGCGGGAGGCTAAATGGATCTTTGATCTTGATAGCCTCTCCCCTAGGGGGCTAAATGAGGAACTTTTATATACGGGATTTTACAGGAAGACTTAGTCTGTTTACAGACTGTCGCTTCCCATATATCCAATATATATACATATATATATATATATCTTTTTTCTAGTGACGCCCTTTTTGATCTTTTTCTCTCCCCCGCTCTTTCCCTTTTCTTTACAGATACAGCAGGATACTCCTACTTCAGTTGGACTTATGGACCTTTTTGGACTTGACCTCTGGCAGTTTTTGGATCTACTCCTACTGGGACTTTGTATTCTCATTGTATATTAACAATTACATTAAAAAAAAATTCCCCCCCTCTTGTTGTCATCATCATTATTTTGAGTTATATTTATATATTACTTGTTGTTATCTGTATATATGAGTTGTGCTTATAATAGATTTGGTATGGGTTTCTGTTACGCAAATATATGGGCCTGTTGTGTTTATATATACTGATGAGGTCCCTACTTTAATATATATTTATGTAATATACCAACTTCTGTTTACATACTATTATATGCATTTGTATTTATTTATTTTTTTCTCTTCTTGGAGGTGTTTCCCTCTTCTTTTTCTATACCTTATAGTTATATTTGAACGTTCAAATAAAATTCAAGTTAGCATGTATTTAATACTTACCGCTTTTGATCCACTTAAATAATTTAAATGATGGCCATTGAGGTTCTCTTAGGTAGTTAGGTTCCTACAAATAGATCAGTCCAAAATAACTTATTTAAACAACTTCACAGATGCAGGGGATTGACTCTTTATTTTGTTGGACTACTTCTTTCTATACACTATTAGTGTTTTTTAACTGGTTTTATTGAGGTGTGTTTCCTTTTTGTACTTCAATAAACTATTAAGCTTTATACTTTTGTATTTGACTTTTTCTGGTGATCCCCATTTATTTGCATGTGTCTTGCTTTTTGTTGTCTTGTGGTATATTTTCACATGCAAGTAGTGATCCCAAGTATATTATTATGTGAGGTGGTGCTCGCTTACTTTATTTTTTGTCTAGTTTCCAAAATGGTGTCACATGTGGGATTTTTCCACTGTTTAGGCAAACAGGGGCTCTCCAAACGCGTCATGGTGTCCGCTAACGATTGGAGCTAATTTTCCATTCAAAAAGTCAAATGGCGCTCCTTCCCTTCTGGGCCCTGCCGTGCGCCCAAACAGTGGTTTATTACCACATATGAGGTATCTGTGTACTCAGGATAAATTGCCCAACAAATTTTAGGATCCATTTTATACTGTTGCTCATGTGAAAATGAAAAAACTGAGGCTCAAAGAAAAGTTTTGTGAAAAAAAGTACTTTCTTTTTTTTACGGATCAATTTGTGAAGCAACTGGGGGTTCAAAGTGCTCACTATGCATCTAGATAAGTTCCTTGGGGCGTCTAGTTTCCAAAATGGGGTCACTTGTGGGGGAGCTCCAATGTTTAGGCACACAGGGACTCTCCAAATGTGACATGGCAACCGCTAAATATTCCAGCATATTTTCCATTCAAAAAGTCAAATGGCGCTCCTTCCCTACTGGGCCCTGCTGTGCACCCAACCAGTGGTTTAAGACCACATATGAGGTATCGGTGTACTCAGAAGAAATTGTACAACAAATTTTATGCTCCATTTTATCCTGTTGACCATGTAAAAATGAAAAAATTGATGCTAAAAGAAAATTTTTGTTGGAAAAATTAAAAGTTCCATTTTTTCCTTCCACGTTGCTTTAGTTCCTGTGAAGCACCTGAAGGGTTAATAATCTTCTTGAATGTAGTTTTGAGTAGCTTGAGGGGTGCAGTTTTATATTGGTGTCACTTTTGGGTATTTTCTGCCATATAGACCCCTCAAAGTGACTTTAAATGTGAGGTGGTCCGTAAAAAAAATGGCTTTGTAAATTTTGTTGTAAAAATGAGAAATCGCTGGTCAACTTTTAACCCTTATAACTTCCTAACAAAAAAAAATTTTGTTTCCAAAATTGTGCTGATGTAAAGAAGACATGTGGGAAATGTTATTTATTAACATTTTGTGTCACATAACTCTCTGGTTTAACAGAATAAAAATTCAAAATTTGAAAATTGCGAAATTTTCTAAATTTTCGCCAAATTTCCATTTTTTTCACAAATAAACGCAAAAATTATCGACCTAAATTTACCACTATCATGAAGCCCATTATGTCACAATCTCAGAATCGCTAGGATCATTTGAAGTGTTCCTGAGTTATTACCTCATAAAGGGACACTGGTCAGAATTGCAAAAAATGGCAAGGTCTTTAAGGTCAAAATAGGCTGGGTCATGAAGGGGTTAAATCTCCCCCCTTTCGCCTCATTCAAAATAAAACAATAAAAGAAATCAAATGTTCACTTATTTGGATTTGCCATGTGCACAATCACCTGATCTATCAATTTAAAAAAGGATTTATCTGATCGCTAAACGACGTAGGAAGAAAAAAATTAAAAACGCCAGAATTACATTTTTTTGCAGTAAAGTCAATCAAAAGATCGTATCTACACCAAAATGGTATCCATAAAAACAAAATACCAAGACGTTAAGTCGTTAATGGTGTTGCATATCAAAAAACTGACCGGCACATCCAAACATAGATCCAGTGTGAACAGGTGCTAAACCTAGAGTCACCAACTCATATACATACAAGAAAAAAAGGTAGCACACTGTAGCGCTATAGCTTGCAAACACGAAATATGAAAATATGAAAAATATGAAAAATGAATTGCATCACTGCCTTAGAAATATGAAAAATTGAGAAGTCTTAGCGCATAAGATGGCCAAATTATGTGAGCCTGATAGCCACGTCAAGGCTCTTCTCGTATATCAGGTCCTAACTAATGCCAATCCTCACTTAGAAAAGTCTGTCTGCATGGTAACATATGAATCCTCTCTTCAGACTAAAATCTACATCTCTATGGAGGGGTAATGAACCTGTGTAATTAAAAAGCCTGTGACCAACAGGTGGAGTGCTCAGGTAGAAGGTAAATGAATACATATCAAAAAACTGACCGGCACATCCAAACATAGATCCAGTGTGAACAGGTGCTAAACCTAGAGTCACCAACTCATATACATACAAGAAAAAAAGGTAGCACACTGTAGCGCTATAGCTTGCAAACACGAAATATGAAAATATGAAAAATATGAAAAATGAATTGCTTCACTGCCTTAGAAATATGAAAAATTGAGAAGTCTTAGCGCATAAGATGGCCAAATTATGTGAGCCTGATAGCCACGTCAAGGCTATTCTCGTATATCAGGTCCTAACTAATGCCAATCCTCACTTAGAAAAGTCTGTCTGCATGGGAACATATGAATCCTCTCTTCAGACTAAAATCTACATCTCTGTGGAGGGGTAATGAACCTGGTGTAATTAAAAAGCCTGTGACCAACAGGTGGATTGCTCAGGTAGAAGGTAAATGAATACATATCAAAAAAACTGACCGGCACATCCAAACATAGATCCAGTGTGAACAGGTGCTAAACCTAGAGTCACCAACTCATATACATACAAGAAAAAAAGGTAGCACACTGTAGCGCTATAGCTTGCAAACACGAAATATGAAAATATGAAAAATATGAAAAATGAATTGCATCACTGCCTTAGAAATATGAAAAATTGAGAAGTCTTAGCGCATAAGATGGCCAAATTATGTGAGCCTGATAGCCACGTCAAGGCTCTTCTCGTATATCAGGTCCTAACTAATGCCAATCCTCACTTAGAAAAGTCTGTCTGCATGGGAACATATGAATCCTCTCTTCAGACTAAAATCTACATCTCTGTGGAGGGGTAATGAACCTGGTGTAATTAAAAAGCCTGTGACCAACAGGTGGAGTGCTCAGGTAGAAGGTAAATGAATACATATCAAAAAACTGACCGGCACATCCAAACATAGATCCAGTGTGAACAGGTGCTAAACCTAGAGTCACCAACTCATATACATACAAGGTATGATGGTGTTGCAGCCTCTGTGGCCTTTCAGAAAAGGTGTGAATATACTGACAGTGACAGACCATGTTCTCACATATTGCACTCAGGTGGACATTCCTTTTCAAGCATGTGACTTATGAAGCTTGCGCAGGAAATTTTTAGGGGTTTCATAGGAAAAGGGGTGACTACATGTGCACATTCCAATTTTTAGTTATTTGATCCCATTAATTTAATTTATGCCTATATTTTTCTTACTTCACAAAAATATTTAAACACAGGTTGTAATATTACAAAATAGGTAAAAAGCCAAGGGGGTGAATCCTTAAGCAAGACACTGTATAGGTATAAACCTGTATCCTTAAACCCATAAAGGGTGATAGAAAATAAGCAAAACTGGGCCCAGGCCAGATGCAAATAGTTACTTCAATAAGAAGGACCCCATATAGTTACCAAAGTGCCGTAACCTTGATGCGCTTCCCCATTCATACTGGTTACATATTTACATAGGTTGAAAAAAAGACCTTGGTTCATCAAGTTCATTCTTTCACCACCAACTGTACAGTTTGTCACTAAATTAACTATAAAAGTTATTTGTATTGAGTAAATCATCCAGCCCTTTTTTCAAAGCTGTTATAGTGTCTGCCATTACTGCCTCTTGTGGTAGGGCATTACACAGTCTGACTGATCTAACTGTAAAGAACCCTTTATTATTTAGCAGCCACATCTCTTCCATCTGTAATGAGTGCCTCCTGGTCCTAAGAATGGTCTTTGGAAGGAATATCCATTTTGTCCAAAAAGAGACAGGGCTAAATCGCTAAATGCCAAAGGTGCCATTGTGTATATATGCACATTCTAGACAGGGGCGTTTAGTGATTTAACCTGTCTCTTTTTTGGATAAATGGACAGGACAGGAGTCATTGGGACGAATCAGGGCCAAGTTAGTGCATAGGGCCTTCTGTTGGGTCAGCACCTGACTACCACTGACAAGGAACAGGAGTCTATGTGACATGATTTGAAATGCCATGACTACGTTTCAACTTCTACATTGGTGGGATTGTTCCTATTTTTTATGCTCCCTATCTCTGTTTTGTTATGGATGTGTAGTTTATCAATAAGTAGGTTGTGACTAGCAGATAACTGATCCTATTGCTGTGTGGGCGGTTCTTTGGTGATATTGACCGCCTCTGTCAAGACTGACCACTGCCAGTTTAGGATCACTATTCACGTCTTTTTATCCTTCTTACCTATAGGTTATTGTAATTTAATTCATATTTTTGTTAATTCATTTTTAGGAATTTAGAGACTGGAATTGCAATCATTTTATTACATTTCTATTAAAAGTTGTGGGTTTTTTTTAACACTCATCTTTTTGCTATTATTACTTTATCGTCAGTTGAAAACCCACTATTTCATCACAACAAGAAGGATGCTTTGTAGGGGCATCACCAATTAATATTATGCACTAGAGCCAATGGGAAAGTGAACACTTCAAATCAGTGGTCCTTTTCAGAATTACATCATCTACAGTAGTGATGTTTTTTCCTTTTGTTGTAGGTAACAGAGTCCATTTCTTGCATCGTGATATGAACAGATACGACCATGTGCCTATTAGCTCCCTACTTCATTATGCAGGGGTGCAAACAGTTCATTTTGGAAATAAGCCACAAATAATAGAAGTATAAAGTTATTTGTCAAAGCAAAAATATCACCTACAAGCGCCAACTGTGTTTTTATTATAGAGACTTCCTGAAATGATTTATATTTATGAATGAATTGCTTTCATAACAGATAAATAAATGTACTGTTAGGGTCTGCGGAACGCACCAAATATATATAGTAGAGAGGTGCGTTCGCAGCCCGGGGTCCACCGTGCAAGCGAAGCCTGCTGCTAGTAGAAATGGCGCGAGAAGCAAACTCTGTTATCCCGCAGAGTTGCCCAAATAAACGCCGTAATGCGCTGTGGCAATAAGTGCGAACTCTGTTAATCTACAGAGACGCTAGAAGAGAGCCGCAGCGCTATATGGCGATGTGTGCGTACTCACTGAAACAACTGAGTCGCAAAGAAAACACGCTAGGGCGCTGTCTAGCGTTGAAAGCGAACCCTGTTACGTCACAGGGCCGCTAAAGAAAAGAACTGTGTCCTGTCAGGCTCTCAGGTACACAGTTAAGTGCTAAGCGTACATAATGTGTGATCGTGTGCTAATGTCCTCGCGGGAGTCACCCGCAATCTATGGCGTCTGAACGCCAGACCCTGAATACGGCAATCAAACTCCTCACCGGTTATGCCGGTAATCTAGGGCATCTAGGACACCGACCCTGACCAGCTAGCACACAAAACTCCTCACCGATTAAGTCGGTATTCTAGTGGTTTATTTCAGTCGGGTCCCTAACCACACACACGCATGACCACACTGGCGCATAGCATAAAATGGTTGATACTAGCGCATGGCGGCCAAGCCATGCTACCCTTTTATAGCAACCGCCACAGGACCTTCCAGGAACAAGGACCAATGAGAACCTGTTCAGAAGACTAGCAGTAACAGGGCCTTCCTGGCGGGCCAATAGAAGCTGCTGCAGTACCTGAGCATGTGACCCCTGATCTCCAATGAGAGATCTCACTCTGGGCACGCTCAGAAGGGAAAATGCAGGACTTTGTCCCAAAGACGTCTGCTCCAGAACTGGCTATAATAGCAGAGCCAGGAAAAGCAGCAGCAAGTCACTGCCCAGTAGTGGAGTGGGCAAGACGCCTGGAACGACGTCTCTGCTGAGGAGAATCCACTGCGGCCGGAGACGAATGGGAGACCGCGGCGGCACTGGTTCGAGACTCCCCCTGTGCAGGAGCGGGAACTCGAACCCTAACATTACCCCCCCTCCTAGGGCCCCCCTTCTCTGGGCCTCGCTGCGTTCAAAGGCAGCGATGAGCTGCGGAGCGTGAACATGCTCGGCAGGCTCCCAAGACCTATCCTCAGGCCCATAGCCCTTCCAGTCCACCAAATAAAACTTTTTGCCCCGTACCACCTTACACCCCACGATGGCGTTCACCTCATGGTCATCCGCAGATGAACCCGATGTCCCGACAGATGACTCAGAAACCGGGACATGAGCACGGGTTTCAGGAGGGACACGTGAAAGGTGTCGGAGATACCCAGGCGTGGTGGAAGAGCTAAACGGTATACCACAGGGTTAACCTGCTCGAGGACCTTGAAAGGACCCAGGTAGCGGGGTGCCAACTTAGTGGACTCAACTCGCAGCCTGATGTTACGGGCGGAGAGCCACACCAAATCCCCAGGAGCAAATGTAGGAGCGGGGCGCCGATGGGCATCGGCCGAAGACCTCATCCTCTCTTTGGAGGCCTGAATGGCATCCTGAGTGCGGTCCCAAATGTCCCGTGCCTCCACAGCCCAGTCTGCCACCCTGGAATCGGCGGAAGACACGGGCATAGGCACTGGTACCCGCGGATGCTGACCATAGTTCAGGAGGAATGGGGTCTGTCCGGTGGAATCAGCCACAGCATTGTTTAATGCAAACTCAGCCCATGGTAGCAAGGATGCCCAGTCATCCTGCCTGGCTGAGACAAAATGTCGTAGATAGGTGACCAAGGTCTGGTTGGCCCTCTCTACCAACCCATTCGTCTCAGGATGGTACGCTGAAGAGAGATTTAACTCAATACTGAGTAGACGACAAAGCTCTCTCCAGAACCGAGACGCAAACTGGGGACCTCGGTCACTGACAATCTTGTCCGGCATGCCGTGCAAACGGAAGATGTGCCTAACAAACAACGCTGCCAGAGCCCGTGCAGAAGGTAACCGTGGTAGTGGCACCAGATGCACCATTTTAGAGAAATGGTCGGTGATTACCCAAATGATGGTGCAACCCCGAGACTTGGGCAAGCCCACCACAAAGTCCATCCCAACCATCTCCCAGGGCCTGTCTGCCACCGGCAAAGGGTAAAGCAACCCAGCTGGCCGTTGTCGTGGAGACTTATTTTTGGCGCAGGAGACACACGCCCGAACATAGTCCCCAACATCACGGACCATATGCGGCCACCAATATGTCCTCGCTAGCAATTCAGATGTCCTCTTTGCCCCAAAGTGTCCACCCACCCTGGACGAATGTGCCCAAGAGAGTACCTCCGGTCGCAAATTAGTAGGCACAAAAGTCTTGCCCGGGGGCACAGACTCTAGCGAAACCGGGGCCACTGTTCTCAGGCTCTCTGTGGGGACGATAAGCCGAGGCTCCTCCACCTCCTCCTCCGAGGACACCACAGAGCGAGAGAGAGCGTCGGCACGAATGTTCTTCTCTCCGAGAGGAAATGCAGTGTGAAATGAAACCGGGAGAAGAACAAGGACCATCTGGCTTGGCGAGAATTAAGCCGCTGGGCTGTCTGAAGATATACCAGATTTTTGTGATCCGTGAAGACTTGGAAGGGAAAGCGAGCTCCCTCCAACAGATGTCTCCACTCCGAGAAGGCCAACTTCATTGCTAGCAACTCCCTGTCCCCGATGGAATAATTCCTCTCTGCTGGTGTGAAGGTCTTGGAGAAAAAGAAGCATGGATGCTTCCGACCTTGAGCATCCTTTTGGAAGAGGACTGCTCCAGCACCAACAGACGAGGCATCCACCTCCAATAAAAATGGCTTATCAACATCGGGGCGATGTAGGATGGGAGCTCTAGCGAAATGAGACTTAATAGACGTGAAGGCCTTGGAGACCTCTTCAGACCACAATTTGGGATTAGCTCCCTTTTTGGTAAGGGCAACCATGGGAGCTACCAAAGTTGAGAAGTGGGGAATGAACTGACGGTAGTAATTAATGAACCCCATAAAGCGCTGCACCGCCTTTAGAGAGTGGGGTTCTTGCCAGTCCATCACCGCCTGTAGTTTGGCAGAATCCATAGCCAATCCCTGGGCGGAGATGATATAGCCCAGGAAAGGTAAGGACTCCTGCTCAAACACACATTTCTCCAACTTTGCGTAAAGGGAATTTGCCCGTAGGAGGTCGAAGACCCTGCCAACATCCCTCCGGTGGGAGTCAATATCTGGAGAGAAGATGAGTATATCATCCAGATAGACTACGACCGAGGTGGAGAGCATATCCCGGAAGATGTCATTGACAAAGTCTTGGAAAACGGCTGGAGCATTACAGAGCCCAAAGGGCATCACCAGATATTCGTAATGCCCATCCCTGGTATTAAAAGCCGTCTTCCATTCGTCCCCTCACGGATGCGAATCAGGTTATAAGCACCGCGCAGATCTAGTTTAGTGAATACCCTTGCTCCCCGAAGCCTATCAAATAGCTCAGAGATCAGGGGCAACGGGTACTTGTTTTTAACGGTGATGGCGTTAAGACCCCTGTAGTCAATACACGGACACAATTCTCCGTTTTTCTTCTGCACGAAGAAAAATCCCGCCCCTGCCGGTGACACCGACTTCCTAATAAACCCTCTTGCCAGGTTCTCCTGAATATATTGCGACATGGCCTCTGTCTCAGGAAGAGAGAGGGGATAGACCCTTCCCCGAGGAGGTTCTGCGCCAGGCAAGAGGTCGATAGGACAGTCATAGGGGCGATGAGGCGGAAGAGTCTCCGCAGCCTTCTTGGAGAACACGTCTGCATAAGACCAGTAGTGCTTGGGAAGTGGAGTAAGATCTGCGGGTAACTCAGTAGTGGTAACCTGAACGCTACTTCTGACACATCTGCCTGTACATGCATCACTCCAACCCAGTATCCTACCGAAGTCCACTCTATATGTGGGGAGTGGAAACGGAGCCAAGGTATACCTAATAGGATCTCGTCTATTCCCTCGGGAAGGACGAGTAGGGAAATAAATTCCTGATGGGAAGGAGATACAGACAATGCAAGTGGGACAGTCTGGTGTGTAATTTGTGAGGGCAAAGACGACCCATTCACTACCCGAACAGTCACTGATTTATCAAGCGCCACCAGAGGTATTGCATGACGGCGAGCAAAGCTAGAGGACATGAAATTCCCCTCTGCTCCTGAGTCCACGCAAAGGTCGGCGGTGAGAATGGAAGTACCAACAGTGATTGTCCCTTTAAGTGTCATCCTGGAGGAAAATACCGCTGTCTCTAGTGAACCTCCTCCCAGGGCCACTAGACGCGATCGCTTCCCCGATCGCTGTGGACATCTGTTGGCATAGTGTCCAGTCTGCTGACAATGGTTACAGACCACGGATACTCGAACGGACCGAGACTTAGGTCCTGCATGAGGAACTTCTGTGGCCTTTTGAGGTTCGGACGCCAGATCGGGGAATTCGAGAGGTTTGGCAAAGGTGGGAGCCAACCGAAACCTCTGCCTACACTGGGCCCGCTCCAACCTCCGCTCGTGAAAACGGAGGTCAATGCGGGTAGATATGGAGATAAGCTTCTCCAGTGTGGCGGGAATCTCCCTGGTAGCCAAAGCGTCTTTAACATGATCAGCCAGTCCCCGCCAGTAGATAGGAATAAGAACTTTATCAGACCAATCTAGCTCAGCTGCCAGAGTCCGAAACTGGACGGAAAACAGACTGACCAAAGACGAACCCTGTGTCAATGCCAGCAGTTGTAGCGCCGTATCGTGGGTGACCTGAGGTCCTAAAAAGACTTTTTTAAGAGCCTCCAAGAAACGAGAAGCACTCTGCACCACACGATCATCGCGCTCCCACAGCGGCGTTGCCCACTCCAATGCTCTGCCCGAGAGTAAAGAAAGTACAAAACCCACTTGTGCCCGATCCGTGGGAAAACGTGCAGCCAGAAGCTCGAGATGTATAGAGCACTGACTCACGAATCCCCGACATTGCTTGCTATCACCGGCAAACTTGTCAGGAAGCGGGAGGTGGGATAATGTAGGGGCAGAGGTAGCAGAGGACAAACTGGCTGCAGCCACGCTAGCAGCCTGAACAGCGACTGCGGTAACATCCACAGCTGAGGTTGTGCGCTCAAGAGCCTCCAACCTGCCCTTCAGCTGCTGGATGTACTGCAATAGACGCTGTTCATCCGCCATTTTACTAGCCAGACCCTGGCGCTAGTATTATGTTAGGGTCTGCGGAACGCACCAAATATATATAGTAGAGAGGTGCGTTCGCAGCCCGGGGTCCACCGTGCAAGCGAAGCCTGCTGCTAGTAGAAATGGCGCGAGAAGCAAACTCTGTTATCCCGCAGAGTTGCCCAAATAAACGCCGTAATGCGCTGTGGCAATAAGTGCGAACTCTGTTAATCCACAGAGACGCTAGAAGAGAGCCGCAGCGCTATATGGCGATGTGTGCGTACTCACTGAAACAACTGAGTCGCAAAGAAAACACGCTAGGGCGCTGTCTAGCGTTGAAAGCGAACCCTGTTACGTCACAGGGCCGCTAAAGAAAAGAACTGTGTCCTGTCAGGCTCTCAGGTACACAGTTAAGTGCTAAGCGTACATAATGTGTGATCGTGTGCTAATGTCCTCGCGGGAGTCACCCGCAATCTATGGCGTCTGAACGCCAGACCCTGAATACGGCAATCAAACTCCTCACCGGTTATGCCGGTAATCTAGGGCATCTAGGACACCGACCCTGACCAGCTAGCACACAAAACTCCTCACCGATTAAGTCGGTATTCTAGTGGCTTATTTCAGCCGGGTCCCTAACCACACACACGCATGACCACACTGGCGCATAGCATAAAATGGTTGATACTAGCGCATGGCGGCCAAGCCATGCTACCCTTTTATAGCAACCGCCACAGGACCTTCCAGGAACAAGGACCAATGAGAACCTGTTCAGAAGACTAGCAGTAACAGGGCCTTCCTGGCGGGCCAATAGAAGCTGCTGCAGTACCTGAGCATGTGACCCCTGATCTCCAATGAGAGATCTCACTCTGGGCACGCTCAGAAGGGAAAATGCAGGACTTTGTCCCAAAGACGTCTGCTCCAGAACTGGCTATAATAGCAGAGCCAGGAAAAGCAGCAGCAAGTCACTGCCCAGTAGTGGAGTGGGCAAGGCGCCTGGAACGACGTCTCTGCTGAGGAGAATCCACTGCGGCCGGAGACAAATGGGAGACCGCGGCGGCACTGGTTCGAGACTCCCCCTGTGCAGGAGCGGGAACTCGAACCCTAACATGTACTTTTCTACTGTGAAGTGTTGGATTTGGTATAAGTAGGGTGGTCCTCATGTGGAAATGGAACACATGGGTATATCAGTTGGCATTGGGCCTATACTCAATGTCACCATACAGACTACACAGGAAGATACAGCTAACCCCTTTCTCCTACTTAAGAAGCACGCCACAAAAATTTTTATTCTCTAAATCTCTATATAATATAGGTATTTGTATTGTGCATCAGAACAAGGCTCCATAGATTTATATTGTAAAAGAGACTTTTGGCTCACACATAAACCCCAGTGTGATCTAGCAATTTGGACTTTCAGTGACATGAGTAAGAAGAGGACCAAAGCTGCACTGTAAACCTGGGAAGATGGCGATCGGGAAGTAAATTAATGCACTTACACCACATAAAGTATGCATTTAGGCAGGTTTAGGGGAAAAAACAATGTGCAAGTGCAAGCTCTTTAAAAGCATATGAACACCATAGGGGACTTATTGAGCCCATCTTCCAATATGTCCACTAATTTGTTCTTGACGTCTGCTGAGCGGGTCCCTCTCAACTGGGTGGTGTCAAGACGATTTGGAGAGTGGCGTAGATTGATCGTGGACCCAAGAAGGTGTTATATGTCATAAACTCTGGGTACATCCTCTCATCAGCCAACAGGCCTCTTAAGGCCACTTCCATCGACTGTATGGAGGGCTACAGTGCCACACCGACAAGTTTTTTGCTTATTGCCACGTGCGCCGGCACATTTGACCAGCTGTTGGAGGAGCTTCGTCCCGGCATAGGATTCCTGAATACAACAATGAGACTTTGTATTTCTGCCAAGGAACGTCTTGTGATCACCTTCAGGTAATTTTCAAATGGTGAATATTACTTGTAAAAGGGAGAGACATGTTTGATAAGTATTAGATTAGGTACCCATCAGGTTGCCATGGTTGATGGAGATACATGAATTGGCTAATTTATGGGCTAAGAACCTTCATTTTTGTAAATACATTCTATTTAGTAATAATGCAGTACAGATCTCATGTATTCAGTGTTTGCATATAACTTGGCCCTTACTGCTGGGTTAGTTTTTTTATGTTATGCAGTCATTGCAGCTTGCACCTGTTCACACTATATGGAGGTGCTGGACAGTTTTTTTTCCCAATCCTGCCACTGTCCATCAGACTCCACAAAGTCGCCACATGTCTTCGGGACTCAAAGGGCGCCAAGTTTTCTAACTTTATTTTTTTTAATGTCAGAGGGAGCAACTCCATGGCAAGTCTGTTAGTTCACATTTGAGATTTCTGTTGTGACTGTGATATAAAACAAGATTTAATTTAACAAATGTATAGTGCATTGATTGCGCGGTAGACCTGAAGATACTGTCTAATAAATGACTCACAAGTGGCAAATTCTAATAGGTCGAAGTTTTTTTTATTAACAAATCTATGTAAAAAAGGAGACAAAAATCTTAACAATTGGCGGGGGCCGAATAAAAACTTTGGGGTGCTAGGTGAAGTGTGGTGTAGGAGAGGAAACAGGGTCGGCTTGAGGAGGGGCATTATATGGCTAGCCAGTCTCACCATAATGCTGGTCACCATGGTAAACCCTGCCAAATGGGTTGGGGGGCACCATATCCAAGAGTTTGAGCCTCTGCTTGAGACCCCACACCAGGTATGTAAAAGAGTAGCCGGGTTGTGTATGGAATTGAGGTTGTGGTTGGTGGGATGGTCCTGGGGTTGGCTATTGATGGGCATTGAAAGGTGACAATATTGCCACCGCTCCAACATGCCGAACACCTCCCGGAGGTCATTAGGTAGTGTTACGACAACAATGACAATTTTCAGGGCTGCCCTGGTCCGCAGCCGAACGGGCCGAGGAATGGTAGAACTCTTCCCCACCATCATTAACAGTGAAATTTTCTTAGTCAGCCACCTGACTATCTATCTTGCTGTGGGGTGGTATTGGGGGTCCTTCCTCCTGCTGGTTCTTCGGCCAACAGGGCCAGCTTGTGGTGGTGGGTCCAACGGGAGTGTTGAACTGCTGCTCCGTGCCGCTTTCCCTTGCTGAGGAACTTCTTCAGGGCCAGATGTCGCTCATGACTTTACCACCTCAGACTCAGAAGCAGGCTCTTATGCCTAAATCCTTTAAGTAACATACCAAATGCTGCACTTGTGGATGCAGTTCCATGATGGGAAAATATAAAAGCTCTCCAAAAGCAATCCAAACAAAGATATGTCCTTTTTTGCAGGGTTCCATCGTCATTCCTAACTCTCTTCTGGGTCTCCCTCCTATACTGTGCCCAACAGCTACTCCACCGTGTCCCTTTTGTGACATCACTCACTGAAAAGTAAGAACAATATTTTTAATAAATACAAATTTTTATATTTGGTCAATGTGTAATGTATGTTTTAACCCCTTCAAGACCTTTTGATTTCCCGTATTTTTCCTCCCCTTCTTCCAAAAGCCATAACTTTTTTATTTTTACATCCACATAGCCTTATGAGGGCTTGTTTTTTTACGGGACAAGTTGCACTTTTGAATGACATCATTCATTTTATGTGATGCACTGGAAAGCAGGAAAAAAAATCCAAAGTGCATTTAAATTGTAAAAAACAGCGCAATTCCACTATTGTTTGTTTGTTTGTTTTTTTATTTAACATGTTTGCTATATGGTAAAACTGACCAATGTGACATGAGTCATGGTAGTAAATATATATGCTACTTAACTACTTACCACTGTAAGTAAAGGGAGATCAAATAATCCGAGGTCAGGTCCAGGAAATGGCGCAGTACGACAAAGGGAAGTCAGAGATGAAGTCCAATACACGAGCCGAGGTCAGGAAGGCCAGAGAGACAAAACAGTTTTTAGAGGGCAGTGGGGTGGTCTTAAAGGGATGTGTCACGGTAGCAGTGACCCGGTCCATGGCCCTGGGCGTCCAATAAAAGGGGAATATTTACAGGGGATAATAGAGTTTGCAATAGTGTTCGTCACGCCACCTGTGGCTTCTGGTCAGAGGTTACCAGTGCTGCAGTGCAGATCCTCTGGGACTGATGGTGTGATGCAGCAGAATTGGTATAGCTCTCCACAAGCAGAGCTCTGTCCCAAGGCAGATATAATATAAGGTAGATTATAAAGGTGTATTTAGCAAGGGATGTAGCAGTGCTGAGTGAGTGTTGCAGGAAGAACTTGAGAGGACACAGTCAGATGCGGTTTCCAAAGTTTTAGGCCCTGTGCACACGTTGCATTTTTAGATGCGTTTCCGCTGCGTTTTCCAACGTGCGGAAACGCATCGAACCCGCAGCACAGTGCACATCCAATGTAATTCTATGCAAACGCAGGTTTGCTGTGCACATGCTGCGGAAAAAAACACACAGATTTTCAGCGTTTTCCGCAGCATGTCAATTCTTTGTCCGGAACTGCAACGTTTCTGCGGCCATTGACTTGCATTGAGTCGGGCACTTCCACAGCAAAACCGCAGGTCTAAAAAAGATCTGCGGTTTTGCTGCGGGTGAAACGCTACAGTTCGGGAGGAGGGAAGTGTGTGGGCGGAGTGTAGGCGTGTATAGTGTGCGGCGCTATGTGTGTGGGCGGTGACTGTGTGCGTGTATAGTGTGTGGGCGGTGACTGTGTGCGTGTATGTGTGTGCCAGTGTCTGCGTGATCTGAGTACAGTACAGACCAAAAGTTTGGACACACCTTCTCATTTAAAGATTTTTCTGTATTTTCATGACTATGAAAATTGTACATTCACACTGAAGGCATCAAAACTATGAATTAACACATTTGGAATTATATACTTAACAAAAACGTGTGAAACAACTGAAAATATGTCTTATATTCTAGATTCTTCAAAGTAGCCACCTTTTGCTTTGATGACCGCTTTGCACAATCTTGGCATTCTCTTGATGAGCTTCAAGAGATAGTCACCGGAAATGGTCTTCCAACAGTCTTGAAGGAGTTCCCAGAGATGCTTAGCACTTGTTGGCCCTTTTGCCTTCACTCTGCGGTCCAGCTCACCCCAAACCATCTCGATTGGGTTCAGGTCTGGTGACTGTGGAGGCCAGGTCATCTGGCGTAGCACCCCATCACTCTCTTTCTTGGTCAAATAGCCCTTACACAGCCTGGAGGTGTGTTTGGGGTCATTGTCCTGTTGAAAAATAAATGATGGTCCAACTAAACGCAAACCGGATTGAACAGCATGCCGCTGCTGTGGTAGCCATGCTGGTTCAGTATGCCTTCAATTTTGAATAAATCCCCAACAGTGTCACCTGCAAAGCACCCCCACACCATCACACCTCCTTCTCCATGCTTCACGGTGGAAACCAGGCATGTAGAGTCCATCCGTTCACCTTTTCTGTGTCGCACAAAGACACGGTGGTTGGAACCAAAGATCTCAAATTTGGACTCATCAGACCAAAGCACAGATTTCCACTGGTCTAATGTCCATTCCTTGTGCTCTTTAGCCCAAACAAGTCTCTTCTGCTTGTTGCCTGTCCTTAGCAGTGGTTTCCTAGCAGCTATTTTACCATGAAGGCCTGCTGCACAAAGTCTCCTCTTAACAGTTGTTGTAAAGATGTGTCTGCTGCTAGAACTCTGTGTGGCATTGACCTGGTCTCTAATCTGAGCTGCTGTAAACCTGCGATTTCTGAGGCTGGTGACTTGGATAAACTTATCCTCAGAAGCAGAGGTGACTCTTGGTCTTCCTTTCCTGGGGGGTCCTCATGTGAGCCAGTTTCTTTGTAGCGCTTGATGGTTTTTGCAACTGCACTTGGGAACACTTTCAAAGTTTTCCCAATTTTTCGGACTGACTGACCTTCATTTCTTAAAATAATGATGGCCACTCGTTTTTCTTTACTTAGCTGCTTTTTTCTTGCCATAATACAAATTCTAACAGTCTATTCAGTAGGACTATCAGCTGTGTATCCACCAGACTTCTGCGCAACACAACTGATGGTCCCAACCCATTTATAAGGCCAGAAATCCCACTTATTAAACCTGACAGGGCACACCTGTGAAGTGAAAACCATTTCCGGAGACTACCTCTTGAAGCTCATCAAGAGAATGCCAAGAGTGTGCAAAGCAGTCATCAAAGCAAAAGGTGGCTACTTTGAAGAACCTAGAATATAAGACATAATTTCAGTTATTACACACTTTTTTGTTAAGTATATAGTTCCACATGTGTTAATTCATAGTTTTTATGCTTTCAGTGTGAATTTACAATTTTCATAGTCATGAAAATACAGAAGAATCTTTAAATGAGAAGGTGTATCCAAACTTTTGGTCTGTACTGTATGTGCGGGCCTGTGTTATTGATCTGTGTATGTGCGGGGGTCTGCGGGGCTGTGTGGGGGCCTGCGGGCCTCTGTGTGTGTGTGTCTCTGCGTATGCAGGGATCGTCGGATGGGACTACAAGTCCCATCCGGCTATGCCTGCTACAGTGACAGTGACTGACATATTAGCCAATGATGGGACAGTAGTAGTCCCATCATCCGGCTAATGTGTTGAATGTAAAAAAAAAAAAAAACACATACATTACATACACAACATATAACATATAGGACATACACATGACATACAACACATAACATAGAGTACATACTCACCAATCACCTAATCCCCGAAGCCATCGATCTGTGTATCGCTCTGCCGCCGGGAGAGAATGACGTCACTACAGTTCATTCTCTCACTGGCAATGCTGGGTGAGAAAATTCCCATGCAGCATTGCCATAAAGTGAGAGAATGAACTCAGGTAACTTCAGTGATGCACTGCAGGAGCCATTGTCTCCTGTCAGTGCATCACTGGGAGACCCTATAGAGCAGACCCGGGCAAGGGGCGGCCCGCGGGCCGCATGCGGCCCGCCGGCTGTCAGTGACCGGCCCGAGGAGGCGCTCCGGCAGTCTCAGGGCCACGGCATCAGCTGGCACAATACTTACCTCTCCCGTGCCTCCGCTGCTGCAGCTCCGGGCTCCACCGGCGCTTCCTCTCACAGCCGGCCGCTGAATGACGTCATCATTCAGCGGCCGGCTGTGTCAGAGAGCGGGGACGCTGGACAGGTAAGACGTGTCTCTGTGTGTGTCTGTGTCTATGTAGTGCGGTGCTGTGTGTGTGTATGTGAGAGAGTGCTTATGTGCTGTCTGTGTGTGATGATGGGCAGGCATTGCTGATAATGGGGAGGCATTGATGATGATGGGAGAAGATGATGATAATGGGCAGGCATTGATGATAATGGGCAGGCATTGATGATGGGGAGAAGATGATGAATGGGCAGGCATTGTGATAATGGGGAGGCATGATGATGATGGGAATGATGATAATGGGCAGGTATTGATGATAATGGGCAGGCATTGATGATGGGGAGAAGATGATGATGATGATGGGCAGGCATTGATGATGATGGGGAGAAAATGATGATAATGGCAGGTATTGATGATAATGGGCAGGCATTGATGATGGGGAGAAGATGATGATGCAGATTGTATAGGGCAGGCATTGATGATGATGGGGAGAAGATGATAAATGGGCAGGATTGATGATAATGGGCAGGCATTGATGATGGGGAGAAGATGATGATGGGCAGGCATTGCTGATAATGGGGAGGCATTGATGATGATGGGGAGAAGATGATGATAATGGGCAGGCATGATGATAATGCAGCGATTGATGAATGGGATAGATGATATGTAGCATTGATGGATAATGCGGAGTTATGATGATTGTGGCTAAAACATGAATTTACATGGGCTGGCAAGTATATGCAACGTATAAGTATTATATATGTCATGTATCTAAATGGTAGATCGTATGGGAATCGTTGATTAATTAGATTGTCGGCTGAGATAACCATTTTTCATTTATTTTTACTTTTGAATTGCATCACGAGACGCAAGGGCGTCGTCGTGGATCTGTGCGTTATTAATAGATTGGAAAAACGTTGTTTAATTTTTTTACTATTAAAAAATCTTTGATTCGTTAATAAGTTTGCGTGTTTTTTTTTCATTTAAACCTATATGTTATCATCAAGATAGTGATTATAATGGGGGTCATTTCTCCATTATTAACCGGGCTTAATGTCACCTAACAAAGCTAGTTGACATTAACCCCTTATTACCCCATATCCCACCACTACAGGGGAGTGGGAAGAGAGGGGCTAAGTGCCGGAAAGGCGCATCTTATAGATGCGCCAATTCTGGGGCGGCTGGGTACTGGTATTTTTAGCCAGGGGGGTGCGCCAATATCCATGGCCCCTCCCTAGGCTATGAATATCAGCCCGCAGCTGCCTGCCTAGCCTATCTGGCTATAAATTATAAGGGGACCCCACGTCATTTTTTATTTGGGGTCCCCCTATTTTAATAGCCAGTAAAGGCTAGTTGCAGGCTGATATTCATAGCCTGGGAAGCTCCATGGTATTAACTCCTTCCCAGGCTAGAAATATTGGCTGTCGGCTTTCCCCCTCTGGTGCAGAAAATTGCGCGGGAGCTCACACCATTTTTTTCCCATTTTTTTTTTATTAACTATATTGCGTTAAGATTTTGTGTGTCTGTGTCTCTTTAACTATTTATGTACCATTACTGTATATCTATCATCTATCTTTCTATCTATTATCTATCTATCTATCTATCTATCTTTCTATCTATCTATGTATTTTCTATCTATCTATTCTATCTATCTATCTATCTATCTATCTATGTAATGGAGTGTGGGTTGGACAAATGTAAAAGAGGAGGTTGGACAAGAAATGACATCACAAATCTTTTTTTTTTGTTAAATAACATATCTTTATTTAGCTGAAAAAAACGCATGAGAAAAAAGCATGAAAAAACGCATCAAAAAGCACCTGCGTTTTCTGCCAAGAGGTGCGGATTCTGTGCGCAAAAATTATAAGGGGACCCCACGTCATTTTTTATTTGGGGTCCCCCTATTTTAATAGCCAGTAAAGGCTAGCTGCGGGCTGATATTCATAGCCTGGGAAGCTCCATGGGCAGGGCCGGCTCCAGGTTTTTGAGGGCCCCGGGCGAAAGAGTCTCAGTGGTCCCCCCGTTTAACACATACCACGATTCATGATGCACAGATACAGCTGAGAAATATAGGTATAGTACAATGCCAGATTTCACTTCTTACATGAGTGATAGCGCCCGACTCAACGCAAGTCAATGGGTGCAGAAACGGTGCAGATCAGCAACAAAGAATTGACATGCTCCGGAAATGAACCCCCAGCGTTTATGCTGGTGATTTTTCCGACATGTGCACAGCAGTTTTTATTTTACATAGACTATAATGGCACTGTTCAATGAAGGAGAATCTGCTGCGGATCCGCAGCAGAATCCGCAACGTGTGCACAGACACGAAAATGAAGGTAAAAATCTGTGCGTTTTTTATGCAGCTTTTCAAGCGTTTTTTCGTGCGGTTTTGTTGCATTTTTGTAGGCTAAATAAAGATCTATTATTTACCAAAAAAAAAAAAGAATTGTGATGTCTAGAGTTGAGCGATACTTTCCGATATCCAAAAGTATCGGAATCGGAATGGTATCGCCGATACCATTAAAATATCGGCGATACCCGATACCGATACCGGAAGTCCCATGTAAGTCTATGGGAACAAAATATCGGAATTAAAAAAAACCATTCTTGCCTTGTTGGTTAATTGTACATGAAGGAAAACAACAAAGAGTAATGTAGAATGTATTGGGGGAGGTTGAGGAGACATTAAAGGCATACATGTTTAACCCAATCCAATGGAATAGCATTAAAATTTTTTTTTTGGAAATACGTTTGGATTGACTAACAAATTGACAATGTTGTTAACCTTTTTTCTATTTTGGCAAATATGTATGTTTCACAACTTCCATGCTCTTCACCTTTTTAACTTTTGACACACTTTCTCCTTCATAATCTTCAGCAGCATCATCTTTGTCATAAAATTATTCTTCATCTTCACCTTCTTTATCTTCTTCGTAAACTTCTTGTTATTCATCTTTTTGTTAACATTACTCATATTGTTCTTATTAAACTATTATTCTTCTTCATATTCTACATTTTCATCTTCTTCCTCTTCATCTTCTTCATCATATTCTTATTTGTGACAGAGATTCCTGCACTTGTAATCTGTCAAAGTATGAATTTTTCATCCTTCCGTTCTTGCTGTCACAAAAGATTTAAATTACAACAGTATTTGTCCGTGTTCAGTTTAGCCTGCAGCAGCAGGCAGTTTCCAGGGGCACCACGAGGAGGAACGGACTCACCCCCATACACTGCTTAGTCTTCTTCTGCTTAGAATTTAGAGCATATATTTTGCTCTTCATTTTGGTCTTATACTTCATGTTCTTCTGCTTTTTGATCTTCTGCTTATTGTTCTTCTGTCTCTTGTTCTGTATCTTGTAGTTTGTCGTAACCTTATTTTTCCTGTTGGTGATCTTCTTCTGGGTAATCTTATATTTCTTCTTTGTGATGGTGTTCAGGCTGGTTGGCTTGATGCTCGTCGTCCTTGGGGTCGTCATCTTCTTCGGGGTGGTCTTTAGGGTCGTCTAACTTCCGAGAACCAGTTGACGTTACTGGAACCCGGACGGGTAGCATAAGGTACAAGAGCCAATGCAAGTAACGAGGACCAGCTGACTGTGCTGGAACCCGGAGGGGCAGCAGAAGGAAAAGAGCCAATGGCACAACCGAGGACCAGCTGACGTTACTGGGACACGGTTACTAAGCAGGAGGTACCTGTGCTCCAAAGCACTACCAAGGACCAGCAGACATTGCTGGAACTCGGATACCGAGATGGAGGCACCTAGGCCAAAGGCACTGCGGAGAACCAGCTGACGGTACTGGAACCCGGACGGGTAGCATAAGGTACAAGAGCCAATGCAAGTAACGAGGACCAGCTGACTGTGCTGGAACCCGGAGGGGCAGCAGAAGGAAAAGAGCCAATGGCACAACCGAGGACCAGCTGACGTTACTGGGACACGGTTACTAAGCAG
>JARQOD010011094.1:0-24789 GCA_033576555.1 Oophaga sylvatica
GGGCCTCATATCATTTGACTAATGAGCCAGAGCCATATTAAGCGTGGTTGGACTGTTATTAGCCTCCCACCCTTGCCGTGGAGTGTTTGGCTTCTTAGTGGTTCCTGTTGTGTTGCTGCTAAGTTACAATTATGAGTGACAGACTACGTTTTAATAGAACTGAGCGGTTTGCTGTACTATGGCTGATATCCAGAAGTTTTTGGGGAGCCATACCCTGTAGTTGTTTCTCACAGAATCCGCAGAAGGATGGGGGTGCATCCCCTTGTGAAGCGAAGGATCAGCAAAGGCCATTTTGAGCGCCTGTATTCGACACTGCGTAGAAATCCTGACAAGTTTTTTGCCTATTGTCGCATGAGTGTTGTCACCTTTGATTTTTGCTGGACATATTGCGCCCTGGAATCACCTTGCAGAACACCAGCATGCGTCCTTCAATTTGTGCTGAGGAAAGGCTTCTTCTAACATTAAGGTATGTGTGTCAACGATATGTTGATGATGTCTTTCATAATTTACCATCTTTCACATTCTTCTTACTTTGTAAAACTTAACATACTGAACCTCATGGCATTATAAAATGTTTAAGTTTCCCCTATATGTTTGTGTGTACCAGTCATAATGGTTTATAAGTCATAACATTAAGTGAATGGGTGAGTAATCAAATGTCCACTGTTTACATTTGGTTAATGCAGTGTTTTTGTTTTTTTGCCCTGATGTGTACATGTTTGTTGTTGTTTCTGTATTGCAGGTTCCTTTCCACTGGGCTCTCATACGCTGCTCTGCATTTAGAGTTTTTGATAGGGAAATCCACCATTTCCGGAATAGTCAGCTCTACTTGTGGACAAATTTGGTCCAGACTAAATAAATAGGTGATCCCAGAGTCCAAAATGGAAGATTGGTTGAGGATTGCACGTGGATTTCTAGAAAGCAGTAATTTTCCACACTGTATTGGAGCCCTGGACGGGAAGCACATACGTGTGCGTAAGCCGCTGAACTCAGGGACCCAATTCTACAATTATAAGCAATATTTTTCTATAGTTTTGTTGGGCTTGGTCAACAGTAACTACCGCTTCATAATTGTAGACATTGGGGCCTATGGAAGGACTGGAGACTCCAGAGTCTTCAATTCTTCCATTATGGGTCGGCGGCTACGCAATAACCAATTAGACTTACCACCACCATGTCAACTTCCACACTCAAATATGGATGCAGTGCCATATGTTGTAGTAGCGGATGAGGCCTTCCAATTAACTCGTCATGTTATGAGGCCATATCCTCGCCGCAATCTGAACCATCAGCAATGCATATTTAATTTTCGTCTTTCTCGTGCACGACGCCTGGTGGAGTGCACATTTGGTATTCTTACAGCCAAATGGCGTGTCCTACAATCAGCCATTCAGCTAAGTGAATCAAATTGTTAATCTTGTAGTGCAAGCATGTGTGGTACTACATAATTTTACAAGAATGCATGAATGCTCATCAGCTGATATGCTGACCTTCATCTGATAATATGACGAGGCCTATGAGACCAGTCATCCATCCTCGTCGTCCCCCTTCTGGTTGAAAGTGCGTGAATTATTGACAAATTATTTTGTTTCTCCTGCGGGTGCTATTCCTTGGCAAGATGAGGCCATAGCTATTGTAAGCTTTTCAGGGGATATAGCTCTGGGATCGCCGTCCGGGTAGACGGAGTGGCACGGAAACAGTTCATTTACAGACAGCAGTTCTGGTAAAAACTGGCCGCAACCAGTTTTATTAAAGTCTACAGCAAACAGATAAAACAAATCATAAACATAAGACCTGGGCTTGTCCAGCCACTTACTACACTTAGATAGATTTCCCTATCTATCCGGGTCCCGACTCTAACAGCCTGGGCCAAAACAACACATATGTTCAGCATTTACCAGCATGGAGTTTCACAGAGTCTCCTCCTTGTGTCTGAAGGCACCTTCAACGTCCAGACTTGAGAGAGCTCCCCCCTATTCAGCAGCTATCCGCATGGATTCTCACAGAGACTACTCCTGTGTCCGGGGTACATTGAGCACCCAGACTGAGACAAACTCAACTCCTGGAGACTCCTTCTTGTGCCTGGACTCCTTGTCCAGACTAAGCGAGCTCTCTGTCTGTGTTCGCAGACACCTACTTCTGGTCTCCTAATTAACAGCTGAATGGTTTCAGGCCTGAGCTGCAAGTGTGTACTGAATGTAAGGTGTAGTGACCTTTCTCTACCACTAGGTTTACAAAGCCACACATTTCCCTTATACCATACAGCACAGTACCTAGGTGAAATGTACACCCCATTCGACACATATTCCTTCACTGTCTCACACTATGTAGTGTGTTTTATGTGATATGATACCATAAACTTACTTTACATTCATCAATTCATGGAAGACTGTAATTATTTTATGTACACTTTACCCTACTTAACACAGGACATAACATAAAAGATTAATCACAGACAACCAATGGCACTTCACTAATTTTAATGATTAGTGTATTTAGTTTGTAAGCCTTTTAGAGGCTGATATATTTAGAAAACAGGACCAACATGTCCAAACATAAAAATAAAATCTGTTTTAACATTCTCAATATGCAAAAATAAATATATATAACTTCCATACAAAAAAAATAAATTTCAGCTACAATTGATGGTAGCTTGGTGGTGGTGGTGGTGGTGATAGATGGCCAGGTTGCGTATTAGGCCTTCCACTATCTGCAACCTGTGATTGAGCCTGAGGTGCTGCAGAACCTAACGTAGCAGCTGGGTTACTGGCTGCATCATGAATGCCTTGTGGTAGGGGTACATAGGGAATTGATGCTCATAGTCATATTGATATGACTGAGCACTAGCAGAGTGACCCCCAATATGCCCATGTCTAACATATCCATGTTGTGGCCAGCCAACAACATTGTGTATGTTAGAGTGGGCATATTGTGCATGGCCACTCTGTCCCATGGTTTGGAGCTGGGTAGCTGCAAAGAAAGAAGGAGCTGCAGTAGGATGATGAAGAGGAGGAGTTTGGGTTCTGTTGGACACAAGGAGGAGGTGGAGGAGGGAGGAGGAGGAGGATCAGAGGCAGAAGCAGATTGTGAGGGATTTGGTCCAAACAACCTTAACACATTTTCAGGCCCAACCACCCATCTATGAAGATAATCTAGTAGGTTGGTGGGATCATTAGGAGGTGTTCCAGCATCCAAAACAATCTGCAGTCCGCTTCTGATCCGCAGTCTGTGCTGTCTTGGAATAGCCCGGAGGTAACGGGCCAGACTGCGGCAAAATCCCTCCTCCCCATCATCATTTGCTACACTGGACAAATAGTCCAGAACTCCTCGGTCCACCTGCCTCCTTGTCACAGAACCCACTCCTTCTCGTTGCCGCCTACCTCGCCTTGTGCGTTGGGAATGAGGAGGAGACACATCCTGACCCCTATTAGGGCTGCTGCTCTGAGGTAGGTCCTCATGTTCCGGATGCTGGGTTTGTGAATCCTCAGCTCCTGCAGCTGTTGTTGGTGCTGCTTGGGTGGACCCACATGCTGCAGAGGAATGCCTGCCTCCTCTGCCCCATCACCAACGGGGTCGATAAGCACTTCTGAGTCAGACCCCGTCTCCCTCTCAGTTAGGTTTGACTCCGTCCTAGAAAGGAAATAAATTTTGACAATTAAAACCCAGCAAATTAGCAAGTTTGACCTGAAAGTGGTTGAACACACATGCACTTACGGCCGCACATCCATCACTGGCGCAAGGAAGTTCAGTCTATCAAAATAGAGGTACTTCCTCTTCTTAGAGGCTGAAGCCCCACTCCGATCCCTAATCTGCCTCTCCCTCCGGTAGCAGTCCCGACAACTGCGCCACCGCCTGGTCACATCAGTCACTACAAATGTAAGAAGAGCATAACGGTTACAATGAGTGATATCTATTTATTCATCAAAAAATTACATTATGCAACACTGAACATTTAAATAGTGTTCATGTGTGATGTGATTTACAATATTAAAACACATAAACATACAACCAGAAGTATCCATGTTATAAGCACTAACATACATTTCAAAAAATGCTTGACCCTTTACAAAACGCCTCAATCATTTAGCATTTTAGTTCCTACAAACTACATCTGAGGTGAAGGGGAGTACAAAATGTTATAGTGAATAAATGACAAAGCATCGATGATATTTTAAGATACATGGATATTGTTGGTGAACACACACATCAATGTGTAGTTATAAAGAGGCAGAGGTCGATAATGCTGCTTTTTCAATATCATTTAAACACATAAGCATACATTATTATTTTCTTACTAAGATTTTTAAAAAAAAAAACCCGTTACATGTGGTACTTACTAAGTCGCTCTTGGTCCTCCCTGGATCTCTGATGATAGTCCGGAAAAATGTGCACACATATTGTTTTCCATGCCGCCTCTTTGCGCGTCCGATTGCTGTAGTTGGGATCGCGCTGGTCCCACAATTCAGGCCTCTCCTGCACCAATACGATGAGGAGTTCCACATTGATGAGGGTAGATGCCATGTTTCTGGACTCCGTGTAGGCATTCTTCCTGGTTTTTTTTAAGATGTGCTTAGCTAATTAGCATGTAAAGGCTTCCTGAGAAATTCAAAGCCAGTTTCCTGTCACCTGGAAAAGTTGTGCGATTTCATCGCAACTCACAACGTGCGGTCCGTTTGTAATCCCACTTTTCATCGCTCCCATAGACTTGCATTGTCGATAGTCGACCCACAATCGGTGACAATCGCAGCATGCTGCACTCGCACGTTTAAATCGGACCACAAAAAATCGGATGCTGGGAGCTGCTCCATAGATTAATATTGGGTCGACTGTAATGCGATATTTCATCGCTTTCTAGTGGTACGATTTAGTCTCCAGTGTGACTCCAGCCTTATACTGAACGTGGCCTTATAGGTATACTAGTGGAATACCCGCGGCTTCGCGCACGGAAAAGATGTAAAATTGTTGGTTATGGTAGCTAAAGTAAAATTTTCAGTGTCCCCCTGAAATTGACATTTTCAGAGTGTTACAGTAAAATTTCTTTTCCACTTTAAATTTTTTATTATTTTGGCATTTTACTAATTTGTCGTAACAGTGATGTGAACAATTTTTTTTTTCATTTCAACATTTTTATTGATTTTACATATTCAATACATATTATGTAGCATAAACTATTACAACTATTTATGAACTATTTTTTATCAAAAATGAAAATGTATGCACCTTACATAGACATATAAAACATTTACACCCAATTAACAACATAGTGCCACCCTTCCCCCTCCCTCAAGTGTAATCTATAAGGTTCACGGACAAAAGAGTAAAATGGGTTCACAGGTAAACAGCGATCTATTCTTTCACTTTTTGGTAAACAATGTTTCTGGTTTTACCCTCGGGGCAAATTTGAAAAGATTTTGGGGGTTTCCCACTCTAGAGCAAGCAACGTACAACTGTCCATGTGAAAAACACGGGCTCTCCAAATTAATGCCGGCTACGTTAAGTGATTGACCTTGTGCTTTGTTTATAGTCATACCAAATGCAAGTCGGATTGGGAACTGCAGACGCTTAAAATTGAAGGCGATGTCTCTAGGTAGCAAAGGAATACGCGGAATGAAGACATTTGTGTTATGATCTGCTACAAGCACTAAGGAAAGGTGGGAATTCTGTTCCTACAATAGGACTGAGCTGGATCCCTACGATGTAACGGGGAACCTGATCCTGCGACCAGACCCGCTAAAGTCCTCAGCTAGTCTGAACGAAGACCTATAGTTGCGAGGGAGGAATCTCTACAAGATCTAGGGATGGGTGAAAAGGTGGACACCTCCTAACAGAAAGTGTAGCAGGGAAAATAAAACAGAAAACAAATACTAAGAGATACTAAGATCAAGCAAAACTGACAGAGTAAGGCACCTAAGCACCCAGCTAGCTTAAGAGTAGATAATACAATGAAGTCCAGCAAAGCCAGAAGGGCGGAGCCAGACTAAATAGGGTAAAAAGGTCATGTGACCAGCAAACTGAAAAAAACCTAACAAGAGGGTTCTAACAGTACCCTCCCTTCTAAGAGGATCCTCCGGATCCCCTAGGACTTAAGCTTATCCGGAAACCTTTTGTGAAACGCTCTGACAAGTCTAGATGCAGAAACATCATCCGCCCTCACCCATGAGTTTATCCTCGGGTCCATAACCCTTCCAAGCAACGAGGTACTGTAAACTCCCTCAATACCGTCTAAAATTTAGGATGCGAGAAATCTCATATTGCCCGTCCTCCACCACCGGGGGAACAGTAGCCGAGACGTCTCCATCTGAGACCTCAGCTTTTTTCAAGAGAGAAACATCCACAGCAACCACATTAATAGGGGAAGACAGAAGTTTGGGTTTTTAATTTTAGTTTTTCCAAAAATTTCCCATCAATCACATTGTGTAAGGTTCTTTGTCTCTTTTGACATGTTCCTTGAAACTCAGTTTTCCGTCGGCCATTTTGCTTTCTGTCTTTCTGCAGCTCTTGCCTCAGTTAATATGGAGTTTCCAGTTTTCATGTTCCCGCCCTGATTCTCTCCCTCTTGCTTCTTAAGCAGCCTCAGCTGAACAATCAGTGCTCCTGAATCAAGCCTCAGTCAGCCTGTGACCTGACTCCTGGAAACCTTGGACTTTGGACTCCAGCTATTTCCTACTGAGGAACTTTGGAACACTTTTGGACTCTGGAAACCTGCTGTTTGGTGAATCCATGTTTGCAGAGGAATTACGGTACAGAGAAGAGATCCTGAACCTGCTTTGGAGAGTTATTGTAGAGCTTGAAGTTACTCTGGCCTGCTGTGTCTCCTGCCTCTGTTCCTGCAAACTGTGTGACCTTTTCTGCATGCTTGTATGAAGTAATACAAGTCATTTCATATCAACCTGTGTCTCATGTGTTTTCCTCGCACCCAAGCACAAGACGCTATAGGAACTGTACCCTATACATGACAAGATTCAGAAGCCAATGTTTAGTGTCTGCTGGGTCTGGGAAAGCCGTGTCTGCTGTGACTGTGGATATCAGATGTCCGTTTAATACCTTCTGTGATGACAGTGGTTGTGACTTCTCACAAGCATTCCAGGTGAGCGCATTCCCTTAAATTTTACTCTGGAGTGTTACCACAGGTAAACACTATTGTTTTTTTTTTTTTCCTTTTCTCTTCTCCTTCCAGCACTTCTGCCTTAAAAGATCTGGAAGATGGAGGCCCGCATAAAGGAGCTTTGCGGAATGACTGATTCAATCCATGCAGATATACAGGCTTTAAAGACCCGTTTTGCAAGCCTACAGGACCTCACTAATCATAATTTGCAAGTGTTTGGACAAACTACCCAGGAATTACGAGCCAGGATTGAGGCTCTAGAGGAACGAGTCCAGGCTCCTGCCATAACCCCAAGTTCTGGGATCCCCAAGTTACCTCCTTTTCGTTTTGGCGGTGAACGTGAGAAATTCAGGGGATTTATTAACCAATGCAATCTATTTTTCTCTGCACATGCTTCACAATTTCCCACTGAACGATCCAAAGTGCTTACTATAATCATGTTGCTTACCAATAAGGCTTTGATGTGGGCAAACCCTCTGATTGAGACTGAGGATGATTGTTTGAATCACTTTGATGCTTTTATTTCAGCCATGGGGCAGGTGTTTGATGACCCCAATCGAGGTGCAACAGCTGAAGCAGCCATGTTAACTTTGCGCCAAGGTAAGCGTTCAGTAGCCGAATATGCCTTGGATTTCAGGAGATGGGCTCTTGATACCACTTGGGACACTTCCGCCAAAAAATCTATTTTTCGGAAAGGGTTGTCTCCACTGATTAAGGATGAACTTGCTCGTGCCGACCCTCCCACTGCGTTAGGTGACTTTATTAACTATTGTATCCGTATTGATGCTCGTCTGACTGAACGCAGACAAGAGAGATGGTTCGAAAATAATCGCACTAACCTTTTACTACCTCCCTCCTCAGCTAAGGAACCTTTGAGTAGGATCACAAGGGAACCAGAACCTGAACCCATGCAGGTGGACTCTTTACAAAGACGGGTTAGTGATGCACGCAAAGAACATTGTATAAAGGAAAATCTATGTTTCTACTGTGGTAAGTCAGGGCACTTCATTATAAAACTGCCCCAGCCGTTCTCGTAAGACTACTGCAGCAGTCATTCACTGTGAGTGTTGTGAGAGGAGCTCTGTCATGTCCGAGCCTCAGGCTCCAGAGAGATCTGCTGCAAGAGATCTTGATTTCTCGGACTTAAACTCTGTTAGTTCTGGGGACGATGCCGGTATAAACGCTGCAATTTTTCAAGTTTCCTCAGCGGTGTCCCAGCTGAGTTGTAAAAGAAACAATTCTCATTGCTTCTTTCCATCAAACTCTGGGTTGACTCAGTCTGGGTGTCTAGCTCTGCTATGATCGACTCAGGAGCAAGTGGAAATTTTATGGATATCTCCTTTGCTCTGAAACAGGGGATACGTTCAGTGAAGAAGGCTACTCCAGTACAGATGGAGACTGTGGATGGCTCCCTGCTGACCTCTGGACCAGTGGATCAGGAAACAGAGCCTTTGAGGGTCCTTATGGGTAAAGATCATCAGGAGAAAATGTCTTTTATGCTTATCTCTTCTCCCCACTTTCCCATTATTCTAGGGCTACCATGGCTGCAGGCGCAGAATCCTACGATTAACTGGGAGACCAAGGAATTACACTTTCCGGAGAAACAGATGAGTCAAGGAGTTTCAGCTTGCTCTGTTCCTAAAGGAACCATGTCGGTCCCTGAACTACCAGCTGTATACCAGGACTATGTGGATTTATGTGACAAGAAGAACGCTGATCAGCTTCCTCCTCACCGTCCATATGATTGTCCAATTGAATTATTGCCTGGAGCCGAGATACCTTTTGGTAAGATCTACCCCCTAGTGGGGCCCGAGCTAAAAGCTTTGAAGGACTACATAGACGAAAATCTAGCCAAGGGCTTCATACGCCCCTCTTCATCTCCCGCAGGTGCACCCATCTTTTTGTGAAGAAGAAAGATGGATCTCTGAGACCCTGCATAGACTATAGGGAACTCAATAAGGTTACTATTAGAAACCGTTATCCATTGCCTTTAATCCCTGAGTTGTTGGAGAGAGTGCGGCATGCCAAAATTTTCTCTAAACTGGATCTCCGTGGGGCCTATAACTTGGTCCGTATTAGACCTGGGGATGAATGGAAGACTGCATTCAGGTCACGCTATGGACACTTTGAATATCTAGTTATGCCTTTTGGTCTGAGTACCGCCCCAGCCACTTTCCAACACTTGGTGAATGACATCTTCAGGGATCTCCTAGATACATTTGTGGTGATTTATCTGGATGATATTCTAATTTTTTCTAACTCCACAGAGGAACATCATGGACATGTGAGAATGGTCTTAGAACGCCTAAGACAAAACCATCTCTACATCAAACTTGAAAAGTGTGAATTCCATAGGACCGAAATTCAATTTCTGGGGTATGTACTATCTACGCAAGGGATTAGTATGGATGGAAGCAAGACCCAAGCCATCAAGGATTGGTCAATTCCTAGAAATGTGAAGGAGGTGCAGCGCTTCATCGGGTTTGCCAACTTCTATAGACGTTTCATTAGGAATTTCTCTGAGGTAGTGTCACCTATCACCCAAATTACCCGGAAACAGTCTAGGTTCTCCTGGACCCCGCAAGCTCAGGAAGCATTTTCCTGTTTAAAGGATAAATTTACCACCGCACCTATCTTAGTACATCCCAACCCCGAGCTTGCCTTCATAATAGAGGTGGATGCTTCAGACTGTGCCGTTGGAGCTATACTCTCTCAGAGAACAGGTGAGAAGAATGTCTTGCATCCCTGTGCCTTCTTTTCCCAGCAGTTGTCTTCGGCTGAGAGGAACTACGATGTGGGCAATAGAGAATTGTTGGCCATTATTGCCGCCTTCAAGGAATGGAGACACCTTCTTCAGGGAGCTGCACAGCAAATAGTCGTCCTGACAGACCATCGTAACCTTGAATTTATCAGGTCGGCTAAGTGCCTGACTCCTCGCCAGTCTCGCTGGAATCTTTTCCTAAACCAATTTAATTTTGTAATTTCTTATAGACCAGGATCGCGCAATGGAAAGGCTGATGCACTCTCTAGGATTCATTCAGCAGAGACACGTCCACTTACTCCTCCTAAGACTATTCTTCCTGACTCTAGATTCCTGGGAGTGATTCATAATCAAGACCTACTTAAGGACATCAAGGAAGCATACCATGCGGATTCTTTGTTGGCTCAACCCCCAAGGGACGTAAGTCTTGTCTTTAAGAATGGTGTGTGGATTCAGGGACAACGTCTGTATATACCTGAAACAGTCAGATTGAGAGTATTGCAACTCATCCACGATTCCAAGATAGCCGGGCATAGGGGAATTCTAAAGACACAAGAATTTCTTTCTCGTTTCTTTTGGTGGCCCACTTACAGGAAAGATGTTTTAAACAATGTCACTTCATGTGAAGTCTGTGCAAGATGCAAAACACCTCGCTCCTCACCAACTGGTCTGTTGCAACCTCTTCCCACCCGTCCCGCCCGTGGGGATCCATTTCTATGGACTTCATTGTGGAGTTACCAACCTCTCAGGGAAGAACACCATTCTAGTGGTGGTTGATCGTCTAACAAAGGCAGCTCATTTTATCCCTTGTGTCGGCTTACCCACTGCAAAACAGACATCAGACTTGATGATTAAGAATGTGTTTCGCTTACATGGAGTACCGGATGAGGTCATTTCGGATCGAGGGGTGCAATTCACTTCAAGGTTTTGGCAAAATTTCTGTGCCGCATTGGACATTAAAGTAAACCTTTCTTCTGCTTTTCATCCCAGACTAATGGACAGACAGAACGAACCAATTAGACCCTGGAGCAGTATCTCCGCTGCTTTATCTGCCACCTACAGGATGATTGGGTGGATCTACTTCCACTGGCTGAGTTCTCTTATAACAACTCTCAGAGCGCCTCCACTAAGCAGTCTCCTTTTTACTCCAATCTAGGTTATCATCCTAACATTCTTCCTCGATTTCCCATAGATACGCCCTTGCCGGCAGTGGCTGAAAGAATCACTTCTTTACAAAAGAATATGGATCTTCTAAAGGAAAATCTAGAATTGGCTCAGGAAAGGTACAAGAAAGCAGCAGATAAATTTCGTAAACCTGCACCAGCTTTCAAGGTAGGAGATTTGGTCTGGCTGTCAACCAGAAATCTTAAATTAAAGATTCCATCGTCTAAATTGGGACATAAGTACATTGGACCTTATAAGATCAGTAAGATTATAAGTGCTGTTGCTTGTCGTCTTCAACTGCCCAGAACTATGAGAATCCACCCTGTCTTTCATGTATCCCTACTAAAGGCTGCAACACCGAATACGTTTCCTGGACGCTCTTCTCCTTGCCCTGACCCAGTGCTGGTCGATGGTCAGGAAGAATTTATGGTGGAAAGGATTCTAGATTCCAGGTTGTACAGAAATCAGTTGCAATATTTGATTAAATGGCAGGGCTACCCAGTGGAGGACAACTCATGGGAACCAGTCAATAATGTAAATGCTCCTCGCCTGCTCCGCCAGTTTCATCAGAGGTACCCTGACAAGCCTGGGCTGAGGTCATCCGGAGGTTGTCCCTAAGGGGGGAGTAATGTAAGGTTCTTTGTCTCTTTTGACATGTTCCTTGAAACTCAGTTTTCCGTCAGCCATTTTGCTTTCTGTCTTTCTGCAGCTCTTGCCCTCAGTTAATATGGAGTTTCCAGTTTTCATGTTCCCGCCCTGATTCTCTCCCTCTTGCTTCTTAAGCAGCCTCAGCTCAACAATCAGTGCTCCTGAATCAAGCCTCAGTCAGCCTGTGACCTGACTCCTGGAAACCTTGGACTTTGGACTCCAGCTATTTCCTACTAAGTGTAGCGCCCGCGTCCCTGCCTGCTGCCAGAGAGGGACGTCGCTCTCCTCACCTGCGCTCAGCGTCCTCAGTGCTTCCAGCCTCCTCTACGCCTCTGGCATCCTCGGCGTCCTCCTTCCGCCCTGCTGGTCCCGCGCGCTCCTTCCCTGCTACTGGCCTTAGGGCGCGCGCCCGCACCCTCCCCGCTCTTAAAGGAGCCGCGCGCATTTTCCAAATCAGTCTCCAGCCAATACTGGAGGACTCCACCCTATATTAAGGGCTTCCTCCTTAATGTAGGGGCCCGAGCAATGTTGTTCCTGTGCAGTCTAACTCTGTTTCAGCCATCAGCTCCTGATTCCAGTTACCTGCCTGTTACCTGTCGGCTTGCCTGTCTGCCATCCGTCTGCGGTTCCATCCAGAGGTTCGGACGTCATCTGCAGAGATCCCCGGCTCTTGCCTGCTCATCTAGGAGCGATCATCTGCCATCCGACTGCAGCTCCATCCGGAAGTTCGGACATCATCTGCGGAGATCCCCGGCTCTTGCCTGCTCACCTGGGAGCGATCATCTGCCATCCGACTGCAACTCCATCCGGAAGTTCGGACATCATCTGCAGAGATCCACGGCTCTTGCCTGCTCACCTGGGAGCGATCATCTACCATCCGACTGCAGCCTACCTGGAGGCTCCACCATATCAGGTCGTATATGCCTGCCCTGTTCTAGAGACTGCCTGGTCACTTGCCGTGACAACCTGCCTGTCTAGAGACTGCCTGGTCACTTGCCGTGACAACATGCCTGTCCAGAGACTGCCTGGTCACTTGCCGTGACAACCTGCCTGTCCCAGAGACTGCCTTGGTCACTTGCTGTGACAACCTGCCTGTCCCAGAGACTGCCTTGGTCACTTGCTGTGACAACCTGCCTGTCCCAGAGACTGCCTTGGTCACTTGCTGTGACAACCTGCCTGTCCAGATACTGCCTGGTCACTTGCCGTGACAACCTGCCTGTCCAGAGACTGCCTGGTCACTTGCCGTGACAACCTGCCTGTCCCAGAGACTGCCCCGGTCACTTGCTGTGACAACCTGCCTGCCCAGAGACTGCCTTGGTCACTTGCTGTGACAACCTGCCTGTCCAGATACTGCCTGGTCACTTGCCGTGACAACCTGCCTGTCCCAGAGACTGCCTTGGTCACTTGCCGTGACAACCTGCCTGTCCCAGAGACTGCCTCGGTCACTTACCATTACAACCTGCCTGCCCAGAGACTTCCTTGGTCACTTGCTGTGACAAACCTGCTTGTCCAGAGACTACCTATATCCCCTGCCGTGATTCCCTGCCCTTTTCCCGGGTGCCACCCGCTCTCTTACAAGTAATCTCTCTTGTATAATAAAGCTTTGTGGTTCCACCAACCTGACCTGTCTCGTCAGTAGTTCCACCCACCAGACCCGTTACAGTTTGCTCGGGCCATGGAACCCGGTGGCACCCAAACCCCTTCACTCCCGGAACTGTGTCATGAGCTGTCTCGCCAGAGGTCTCAACAGGAGGCCATCCTGGGTCACCTGCGGAACGTCAATTCCCGTCTGGACACTCTGAATTCATCACCAGCAACCATCGCTGGAGCCATGACTCATAATCCGTCAGTCCCGCTGATTCCCAATTCCGTAGTTTCCATTCCCGGACCCCGACTGTCAGCTCCTCCTAGGTTTGGAGGCGATCCTGCTCTGGCTCGGGGTTTCATTAATCTGTGCACCCTGCATTTTGAACTCCTGGCACACCAGTTTAACTCTGATCGGGCCAAAATTGCCTTCATCATGTCCCATCTCACCGGAGAGGCCCTGGCCTGGCTTAATCCTCTCTGGGAGAGAGAGGATCCTCTGGTATCTGACCTGCCTGCTTTTCTCTCGGCCTTCCGGAAGATATTCGACGAACCTGGACGGAAGACTTCCTCTGCATCATCTCTGCTGCGTCTCCGTCAGGAGAGCCTCACCGTTGGTCAATATGCCATACGGTTCCGGACTTTAGCCTCAGAACTAGCTTGGGACAATGAAGCTCTAATTTCGGTCTTCTGGGAGGGACTGTCCGGCCGTATTAAAGACGAACTTGCCGGTCGGGACATTCCAACCTCTCTAGATGATTTAATAAATCTTGCCAATCGAATTGATCTACGGTTCCAGGAACGAGCCAAAGAGATCACCCGTAAAAAGAAATTTTCCCATCTTGCACCCTCGTGTCAGAGATCCATAACCTCTTCCGTTTCTCCTCAGGTGCACACTGTTGAGCCTATGCAGGTCGACCAGACCAAGATGGTCAAAGCCCGTCAGGACTCACGCCGTGCCGAGAGAAGTTGCTTCTACTGCGGCAGTAAGGAGCACTGGATCCAAACCTGTCCGGAGAAGTCGGGAAACGCCTGTGTCTAGGTTCGCTCGGAGAGGTCAATCTAGACAAAAATAAATCCTCTTCATCCCTGCTGCTGTCGGTTTCAATTCTGCTCGGTAAGAACCGCCACTTCGAAATGGCCCAACTTGATTCTGGAGCAGCTGGGAATCTCGTGTCACAGGCTCTAGTAGAGAAGTATCACATTCCCACCAAACCTCTTGTTGAACCTGTATCTGTTGCTGCTGTGGATGGGGGCCTCCTACCTCGTCCCATACGAC
This sequence comes from Oophaga sylvatica, assembly GCA_033576555.1. Lineage (NCBI taxonomy): Eukaryota > Metazoa > Chordata > Amphibia > Anura > Dendrobatidae > Oophaga > Oophaga sylvatica. The sequence goes on from JARQOD010011094.1 coordinate 14,542, forward strand.
TTATCACCGAAGTCATAACCCTGCAGGTGGGAATGTTGCATTCTGAGAGCATCTTGTTTCATGTTTTACCTGGACTCTCTCATGCTTTCTTACTAGGTCTGCCTTGGCTTCAAAAACATGCACCTGTGCTCGATTGGCAGAGTGGAGAGGTTCTTCGCTGGGGACAGGACTGTCATAAAACGTGTCTGGTACCTGTTCATCCTATCTATTCTTCTCCTACACCTGCTAATCTACCTGGACTCCCGATTCCATATTGGTCATTTGCTGATGTCTTCAATAAAAAGGAAGCAGAGACATTACCCCCGCATAGACCATATGATTGCCCGATTGACCTGTTGCCCGGTACTACGCCTCCCGTGGGCGTATTTACCCGTTGTCTGCTGCTGGAACCAGGTCGATGTCCGAATATATCGAGGAGAACTTAGCAAAGGGATTCATCCGGAAATCTACCTCCCCAGCGGGAGCAGGTTTCTTCTTCGTTAAAAGAAAGACGGATCTCTCCGTCCCTGTATTGACTACAGAGGTCTAAATTCGATCACGGTGAAGAATAAGTACCCTCTTCCGCTCATTCCAGAACTGTTTGATCGTCTTAGAGGGGCTAGAGTCTTCACCAAACTAGATCTTCGTGGAGCATACAACCTGGTTCGTATCCGTCGAGGAGATGAATGGAAGACGGCATTCAACACCCGGGACGGCCACTACGAGTACCTGGTGATGCCCTTTGGTCTCTGTAATGCTCCAGCAGTCTTTCAAGAGTTGGTCAATGACATCTTCCGGGACCTCCTCTACTCCTGTGTTGTGGTGTACCTTGACGACATCTTGGTCTTCTCTCCGGATCTTCAGTCTCACCGGAGGGATGTTCGTCAGGTTCTGCTCAGGCTCAGGCAGAATCACCTCTTCGCCAAATATGAGAAGTGCCTCTTTGAGCAGACTTCGCTTCCGTTTCTGGGCTACATTATTTCTCAGACAGGCCTACGAATGGATCCAGAGAAACTGTCTGCCATCGAGAAATGGCCCCGACCAGAGGGGTTGAAGGCCATTCAGCGGTTTCTGGGATTCGCCAACTATTACCGTCTCTTCATACCGCACTTCTCTTCCAGGAATGCTCCAATCTCAGCGCTCACTCGCAAGGATGCTAACCCCAAACAGTGGACGACCGAAGCAGAGGAGGCCTTCCTTTCTCTTAAACAGGCCTTCTCTTCCGCTCCAGTGCTGCATCGCCCGGATGGCAACAAGCAGTTCTTCCTGGAGGTGGACGCTTCCTCTGCTGGAGCCGGAGCGGTTCTTACCCAAAAATCGTCATCCGGGAGGATGGTATCCTGCGGTTTCTTCTCCAAACTCTTCTCCTCCTCCGAGCGCAACTACTCCATAGGAGATCGAGAGTTATTGGCCATTAAGTTGGCATTGGAGGAGTGGCGTTACCTACTCGAAGGGGCTCTTCATCCGGTAATTATCTACACGGACCACAAAAATCTGGCATACCTCCAGCAGGCACAGAGACTTAATCCTCGCCAAGCCCGGTGGTCCTTGTTTTTTGCCCGCTTCGATTTTCTTTTGCATTTTCGCCCAGCTGACAAAAACGTCAAGGCGGATGCCTTGTCTCGGTCTTTCCTGGTGTCGGATCTCGAAGATGAGCCTAAACATATCATCGATCCCGCCAGAGTGATGCAGGTGGCTCCCGTGAGTCTAAATCGTCTCCCTCCTGGTAAGACGTTCGTATCAGAAATCGATCGGAAGAGAATCCTACATTGGGGTCACTCGTCTAAACTCGCTGGCCACGCTGGTCAAAAAAAGACCCTCCAACTCATTACCCGGCATTATTGGTGGCCTACCTTGCACAAAGACGTAATAGACTTTGTTTCTGCCTGTGTTTCCTGTGCCCGCAACAAAGTTCCGAGACACCTGCCTACCGGCCGTCTTCTTCCGCTTCCTGTACCCGCTGCCCCCTGGCAGCATATAGCCATGGACTTCATTACTGATCTTCCCGTCTCTGCTGGTTGTACAGTCATTTGGGTGGTCACTGACCGCTTTTCCAAGATGGCTCACTTCATTCCTCTGCCAGGTCTTCCGTCTGCACCCGAGTTGGCTAAAGACTTTATCCGCCACATCTTCCGTCTTCATGGTCTGCCTCATCACATTGTGTCGGTGTCATGTGTGCATCGCCACGAAGATCGTCGCGGTTGCACATTCTGACTTCTCACAGCTGAGTTGCTGTTTCTTTGTGTTTGGCAGTTAGGGAGTTAATTCTGTCTGTGCTCAGTTCTGGGACTGGGTGCAGTTTCTCCCGGCTGCAATTAATTATTTGTTGATTGGTTTCCTTTAAATCTCTGGTTGTCTGTGTTGGGAGTTGCCAGTGAAATTCTTCATGCAGACCACAGATAGGATTGTATCTGTATAGACTTAAGTTAAAGAGCTCCTTAGTTGTTTTAAGCTCACCTTGCTTAGAGTTTAATATCCCAGATCATTTATGTTCCTTCTGTGTTTGAGTGTGTATGCAAGTCTGTGTTTTCTCCAGTCTGTCTTATATGTCTAATCTGTGTATTTAGCAGAGATCAGCCCATATCCCTTTGGTGGTAATCAGAATCCTTCTTAGGACTGATTACAGGGTTCAGGGACTGATAGGAGACAGGGTTAGGCTGGAGACTTGGACCTCTGAACCATTATCAGTACCTCCAAGGTGAGGGATTAGTTAGGACCCCAGTTTAGGGTCAGGTTAGACCCCGGTCCTCCTCTTTCCTGTGACAGTGTATCAAGTCCTCAAGATTAACCCTGAGTTCAACGGATATCGTGTCAGGTAAATCTATTCTATATTTACATGCTGATGTTGCTAATCTATATGTTGTATAGAGTGTTGTTCTTTTAAGAATAGTTTACTGACATCGTACACATATCATAAGACCGCGTGACATTTTCACTGGCCCATAAAATTATTCCCAGTTGCCATGGATCCAGTAGCCCAGCTGGCTCTGCAGTTGCAGGATTATCCATGGAGCTGACGGACATTAAGTCCAAAGTTTTGTCTCCCTCGGAGCAAACCAGATTTGAACCTAAAGTAGCTCTCCCGGACAGGTTCACTGGTGGGCGAGACAAATTTTTTACCTTCAGGGAAGCATGTAAATTGTATTTTCGGCTTCGGCCTCGATCATCAGGGAGTGAAGAGCAGAGAGTGGGAATTGTTATCTCGCTCCTACAAGGGGACCCTCAATCCTGGGCCTTCTCCCTCCGGGATCCCCGGCTCTACAGTCAGTAGATCGATTTTTTACTGCCCTGGGTTTGGTATATGATGACCCAGATCGGGTCTCTCTTGCTGAGACAAAATTACGTAAGATACAGCAGGGAGATCGTCCGGCGGAGGAATTTGCTTCTGAGTTCCGTAGATGGGCCACAGATACTCAGTGGAATGACCCAGCTCTTAGAAGCCAGTTTTGTCATGGGCTTTCTGACAAATTAAAGGACGTTTTGGCTCAGTATGATTCTCCTCCATCACTGGAGGCTGCTATGGCCCTAGCTATCCGTACTGATAGACGGCTCCGGGAGAGGTGCGAGGTAACTCCGCCCCCTGTTGTTACTCCACCTACTACTAAAGTCCCTTATGTTGAGGTTCCCCTTGTCTGTTCGGAGGAGCCTATGCAGTTGGGAGGGACATCATTTCGTAGGAGGGGATTGGCGGTACGCCGCAGGACTAGAAGGTGTTTCTTCTGCGGGAAAGAGGGACATTTTGTTGAGGGATGTCCATCCCGTGCCTTGTTGAGCAAAAAGTCGCCGGAAAACTGTTAATCCCAGGTTGTGTGGTGGACGACAACCTGGGAGTATGTATTTCGTCCGCTAGTTCTTCTCAGTTCCTTGTACCAGTGGAGGTGGTGGTTGGTACGAGAGTGGAGAGATTTTCTGTTCTTCTTGATAGTGGTTCCGGGGCTAATCTGGTTGACGCTCAGTTTGCTCAGGCTCAAGGTATGCCTCTGAGTGTATTGGCCAAACCGATCCCTATATTCTCCATTGACGCCAGGCCTCTCGGCCAAGGTAGCTTTGTACATGAGGTTCATAACATTGACCTTCGGGTAGGGGCAATACATAGGGAACTATTATCTTGTTATGTGTTGGAGGGTCTACCTACTCCTATTGTGTTGGGACTTCCTTGGTTGGTTAAACATAACCCTGTGATTAATTGGCAGTCCAGAGATATAAGCCAATGGGGTGAGTTTTGCAAAAGTAACTGCATGAACACAGTCATCAGTGCGGTCGTGCCTAGTACTTTGCCTCCTTTTTTGGAGGACTTTGGGGATGTGTTCTCTGGGGAGGGTGTCAGGAGTTGCCTCCTCATCGCGTGTATGACTGCTCTATTAATTTACTTCCTGATGCTAAGTTACCTAAAGCTAGGTTATATAACCTTTCTTGTTATGTTACGGTAGCTGAGGAGTGCAGGTAAAAAAGGAAATACACCAGAGCAGTTGGAATCTATGAGATTGCAGTACCCTGACTAACCACCACAACTAGAGGCAGCCGTGGAGCGTTCCTACGTTGGTCCTAGACGCCTCGTCACAGCCTGAGAAACTAACTACACCTAAAGATAGAAATAGGAAAGCTATCTGCCCCGGAGCAGAACCCCAAAGATAATAGAAAGCCCCCAAACATGTAATGGCGGTTAGACAAGAGGAAATACTGACACAGAAAGAAAATAGTAAGAGCAAACGCTGGGGCCCAAACTATCTAAATAGAAAAGGACAGGAAGGGTACTTACTGCAATCCCAGAAAACCCTGAAAAACACCAACTCTACTAATTTCAAAATCACCTGAGATCACACGACCTCTACCACCTAAATTAGTTCTCTGGTGTAACAAAAACAGCAGCCACTGAAAAAACTGCAAAAAGCAAAAGTACAAAACACAGTGGCTGGACTAAACTGAGAGGGCAAAAGCCCCCGGAGGGGACCCAGAAGGCCCCCACAGAAGTGCAGGACAAAATGCAAAAATATAGCAAAAACACAAAATAAGAAATTGTCTTATCTGATAGCAGGAGATGAAGACACGACACAGCAGGCTACAAGGGAAACTGGAAAGAAGGATTCAGACCAGAACAATTGATCACCGGCAACCCTGATGGGAAAATGATTCCCTTAAATAAGACCAATCAGTAACACCTGATTCCCAATCCTCACTAGTACCGCTTGTAACCACCAGAGGGAGCCTCTGCTCAGAACTCATCTCAAACCCATTCACAACAGTACCCCCCCTTGGAGGGGTCACCGAACCCTCATTTGAGCAACCAGGTCGGTCAGGATGAGTTCTATGATACGCACGGATAAGTCTCCTAGCATGGATGTCCGAAGCAAACACCCAAGAATTATCTTCCTGACCATAACCTCTCCATTTAACCAAATACTGGAGTCTTCGTCTAGAAAAACGAGAATCCAATATTTTCTCAACCACATACTCCAGATTGCCCTCAACCAAAACAGGGTCAGGAGGCACAGCAGCAGGAACCACTGGCTCAACAAACCTCTTCAACAAGGACTTGTGGAACACGTTATGGATCTTAAATGTCCCTGGAAGAAGCAAACGAAAAGAAACAGGATTAATAATCTCCATGATCTTATAAGGTCCAATGAACCTAGGCTTAAATTTAGGAGATGCTACTCTCATAGGAATATTCTTTGAGGACAACCAGACCAAGTCCCCCACTTTAAACCGAGGACCATCAGTCCTATGCCGGTTAGCAAACCGCTGGGCCTTCTCCTGAGAGAGGGACAACCTCTCCACTACCTGGTCCCAAATCTGCTGCATACGCTCAACAACAGAGTCAACACCTGGACAGACAGAAGCCTCCGTCTGTCCTGAAGAAAATCGAGGGTGAAACCCAGAATTACAGAAAAACGGAGACATCAAAGTGGCAGAGCTAGCCCTATTATTAAGAGCAAACTCAGCCAAAGGCAAAAAAGAGACCCAGTCATCCTGATCAGCAGACACAAAGCATCTTAGATAAGTCTCCAATGTCTGGTTTGTTCTCTCAGTTTGACCATTGGTCTGAGGATGAAATGCCGAGGAGAAAGACAATTGAACACCCAGTTTAGAACAAAAAGTCCTCCAAAATCTGGAAACAAACTGGACTCCTCTGTCAGACACAATGTTCTCAGGAATGCCGTGTAAACGAACCACGTGCTGAAGGAACAACGGCACCAATTCAGAGGAGGAAGGCAACTTAGGTAATGGCACAAGATGTATCATTTTGGAAAACCTATCACAAATTACCCAGATGGTGGTCATTCTCTGAGAAACAGGAAGATCGGAAATGAAATCCATAGAGATATGGGTCCATGGTCTCTTGGGCACAGGCAATGGCATCAACAAACCACTAGAGCGAGAGCAAGGCTTGGAGCGAGAGCAAGTCCCGCAGGACTGCACAAATTCCCTGACATCGCGAGACAAGGTAGGCCACCAAAAGGACCGACTAACCAAGTCTCTGGTACCAAAAATTCCGGGATGCCCAGCCAATGCGGAACAATGAATCTCAGACATCACACTCTTTTTCCATTGGTCCGGGACAAACAATTTTCCAACAGGGCAGCGCTCGGGCCTATCCTCCTGACACCCCTCCAGAGCAAGTCTCAAATTAGGCGAGATGGCGGAAAGAACTACACCCTCCTTCAAAATAACAGAGGGATCAGATAGCTCAGGAGAGTCCGCAAGGAAACTCCTCGAGAGGGCATCCGCCTTAACATTCTTAGTGCCAGGAAGAAAGGAAACCACAAAATTAAAACGTGTGAAAAACAAGGCCCACCTGGCCTGTCTAGGATTGAGTCGCTTGGCAGATTCCAGATAGACCAGATTCTTATGGTCCGTAAGGACCACCACCTGATGTTTGGCTCCCTCCAGCCAATGTCTCCACTCTTCAAAAGCCCACTTCATGGCCAATAACTCCCGATTACCCACGTCATAATTACGTTCAGTAGGAGAAAATTTTCGAGAGAAAAAGGCACAAGGGTTACTTTTAGAGGTCTCTGGATCTTTTGGGACAAAACGGCACCTGCCCCAATTTCAGAGGCATCAACCTCCACCTGAAATGGCAGAGAAACATCAGGCTGCCGTAGAACAGGAGCAGAAGTGAATCTCTGCTTAAGTTCCTGAAACGCAGAGACTGCCTCAGGAGGCCAATTCACCACATCAGAACCCTTTCTGGTCAAATCAGTTAATGGTTTAACAATAACAGAGAAATTACCAATAAATTTACGATAAAAATTGGCAAAACCCAAAAATCTCTGAAGAGCCTTTAATGAAGTAGGTTGGACCCAATCACAGATGGCCTGAACCTTGACCGGGTCCATTTCAATAACAGATGGGGACAAAATGAATCCCAGAAATGAGATCTTCTGTACGCCAAAAAGACACTTTGATCCCTTCACATACAGAGCATTCTCTCTCAAAATCTGGAATACAGTTCGAACATGTTTCACATGAGAGTCCCAGTCATTAGAAAAAATCAAGATATCATCCAAATAAACAATCAGAAACTTGTCCACAAAATCCCTGAAAATGTCATTCATGAAGGACTGGAAGACGGAAGGAGCATTAGTGAGCCCAAAGGGCATCACAAGGTACTCAAAATGCCCTTCAGGGTGTTAAATGCCGTCTTCCATTCATCCCCGTGCTTAATGCGAATAAGGTTATACGCCCCCCTGAGGTCAAGCTTGGTAAACCAAGTAGCGTTTTTCACCCTGGAAAACAGGTCAGAAATCAAGGGTAACGGGTATTGATATTTCACAGTAATATTGTTCAAGAGACGATAATCAATACACGGCCTTAATGAACCATCTTTTTTGGCCACAAAGAAAAAACCGGCACCTAAGGGTGAAGAGGATGGTCTGATATGACCCTTCTCCAATGATTCCTTGATATAAGACCGCATAGCGTCATGTTCAGGTACAGACAAGTTAAAAAGGCGACCCTTAGGGAATTTACTACCTGGCACTAATTCAATAGCGCAGTCATAGCTCCTATGGGAGGTAAGGATGCAGATTTACTTTCGCTAAACACATCAGAAAAATCAAACAAAAAGTCAGGAACATCCTCAGCCTGGGGGGAGGCAGAAAAAACAGGAGTGTTGGTATTAACACATTGGCAGCCCCAACTGGTTACAGACACAGATTTCCAATCCAAAACAGGATTATGAGACTGTAACCAAGGGAAACCCAGCACGATAATGTCATGCAGATTATATAGAACCAAAAATTTGCAGCACTCCTGGTGATCAGGTTCAACCCTCATTATCACCTGAGTAGAAAACTGGGGTTTATTCTCAGCCAAAGGGGTAGAATCGATCCCCAGTAGGGAATAGACTTCTGTAGGGGTATCAAGGGAAATCCACAACGTTTAGCAAAATCATAATCCATCAGGTTAATAGCTGCTCCAGAATCAACGAAAGCCTGAGCAGAAAATGAGGACAGAGAGCATATCAGAGTGACAGTTAATAAAAACTTAGTCTGAACACTACCCAAGACAACTGAGCGTGCAAAACGTCTTCCCCGCTTAGGGCAGACTGAAATAGCATGAGAGGCATCACCACAGTAGAAACATAACCCATTGCGCTTTCGAAACTCATGACGCTGTGCCCCAGACACCACTCCATCACACTGCATGGGCTCAGCAGCTGGCTCACAAGGCAACACCACTCCACGCATACTTCTCCGCTCACGCAAACGTCTGTCAATTTGAATCGCTAATGACATAGAATCATTGAGACCAGAGGGACAGGGAATCCCACCATAACATCCTTTACATTATCCGACAGACCCTTCCGGAAAAGGGCCGCCAAAGCGTCGTCATTCCATTTGGTCAGGACTGCCCACCTACGGAATCTCTGACAGTATAACTCAGCGTCATCAAGCCCCTGATTTAATGCCAACAAGGCTTTTTCAGCTTGATCAGTGACATTAGGCTCATCGTACAATAACCCCAAAGCCTGAAAAAATCATCAACATCACTCAAAACAGGATCCCCAGGTATCAGGGAAAAAGCCCAATCCTGAGGATCGCCGCGCAGGAGAGAGATGACAATTTGAACCTGCTGCGCTGCGTTTCCTGAGGACTTAGATTTTAAGGCAAGAAACAATTTACAATTATTTTTGAAATTCTGAAACTTAGCTCGATCCCCTGAAAACAAATCTGGCATGGGGATCCTAGGTTCCACAACAGGCAACCTAGCAAGATATGCAGCAATACTCTGAACCTCAGTGGCAAGCTGATCCACACGGCCAGACAACTGTGCAAACTCCATTGGGAGAAAAGATCCTCCCCAGCACCCAGAGATACAGAGGGAAAAAAAAAAAAAATGCAACAAACAGAAAAATATCTCTGACAACTTTTCTTCCTTCAAAATATTTTTTTCCCTTCTGTGAGTACCATACAATTTTTATGGCCGGTGATACTGTTATGTTACGGTAGCTGAGGAGTGCAGGTAAAAAAGGAAATACACCAGAGCAGTTGGAATCTATGAGATTGCAGTACCCTGACTAACCACCACAACTAGAGGCAGCCGTGGAGCGTTCCTACGTTGGTCCTAGACGCCTCGTCACAGCCTGAGAAACTAACTACACCTAAAGATAGAAATAGGAAAGCTATCTGCCCCGGAGCAGAACCCCAAAGATAATAGAAAGCCCCCAAACATGTAATGGCGGTTAGACAAGAGGAAATACTGACACAGAAAGAAAATAGTAAGAGCAAACGCTGGGGCCCAAACTATCTAAATAGAAAAGGACAGGAAGGGTACTTACTGCAATCCCAGAAAACCCTGAAAAACACCAACTCTACTAATTTCAAAATCACCTGAGATCACACGACCTCTACCACCTAAATTAGTTCTCTGGTGTAACAAAAACAGCAGCCACTGAAAAAACTGCAAAAAGCAAAAGTACAAAACACAGTGGCTGGACTAAACTGAGAGGGCAAAAGCCCCCGGAGGGGACCCAGAAGGCCCCCACAGAAGTGCAGGACAAAATGCAAAAATATAGCAAAAACACAAAATAAGAAATTGTCTTATCTGATAGCAGGAGATGCAGACACGACACAGCAGGCTACAAGGGAAACTGGAAAGAAGGATTCAGACCAGAACAATTGATCACCGGCAACCCTGATGGGAAAATGATTCCCTTAAATAAGACCAATCAGTAACACCTGATTCCCAATCCTCACTAGTACCGCTTGTAACCACCAGAGGGAGCCTCTGCTCAGAACTCATCTCAAACCCATTCACAACACT